>JAKSZT010014785.1:0-10439 GCA_026826555.1 Tolypeutes matacus | reverse complement strand
AATGGAAAAAAAGACCTAAATGTCAAAGCTACAACTTGAAAATTCTTGGGAAAAAACAAGCTTAAATCTGAGACCTTTGTTTAGGCAATGGATGCTTAGATCGGAAAACAAAAGCACTATCAAGAAATGAAGAATAAATTTGATATAAGTAATTGTTTTTAAAAATTGCTTCAAATATTTATATATCATTTTGCAAATGTTTGTATGTATTGTGAGAATTTTGATTTTTACCCACAATAAAAATAAAAAAAATAAAAAATAAAAATACCAACAAGAAAGTAAAAAGCCCACCCCCAATATTGGAGGAAGTATTTAACAATCGTATGTTTGATTATGGACTTGTATCTCGAGTATTTAAACAGTGCTAAAAACTCAGTAATAGGATTGCTGGGCCAAGATGGCGTTAGTGTAGGAGGGCACACACTGCAAGCTCCCAGAGCAAGGCGGATTGTGGACGGGGTCCTGCCCGGGGGTCTGTTCTGTGCACGTGTGGAGTGAGAGGCTTGGGACATCTATCTGTGTGGATCGGCAGCGTGGACTGAACGGTGGAGATTCGTGAGTTTTGAGGCTGCCGGTGGAGGTTGGCAAGGGCGGCTGAGCCCCGAGGTTAGGGGAAAAAAAATTTAAATAAAACGGCCATTTGGAGTCGCGGGCGGGGTGAAAAAGTTTTATTTTCTGGGGATCTGGCTGCCTGGCGCCCCTTGGACCTTGTGTGAACAGAACAAACGAGCTAATCAGCACGTGGTGAACCGGGGCGGGGATTTTGGTCGGGAACGGAGCTTATTTCCCTAGCCACCAAGGGATAAGACCCAGAAAGAAGGGACACTTCCCAAAAAAGGGAGGATTCTGTTGGAAGACAGGGAAGGGTATTTTATATTTTTAGACATCGATCTGGCTGCCTGCACCACCCCATAGCTTTGGGGAGCAGATAAGCCAACATGAAGCAGCATTAGGCTGAGAGCAGACGCGAATCTGCACTCAAACTGATTTACTGAGCAGCCCAGTGACGCTCGAGCTTGGCTCCAGAAGGGGCGGAATCCACCGTCTTTAGCACTCCTCACTGACTAACAACAGAGCTACAGCTAACCTGGGGAGTCCAGAAAGTGGGACGTGCTTGATTAATCTCCACGGGCCCAGCTAGGGTCCCTTCCGTAAGGGGGTTGGCTAGAGGAGGAATTATTTTGGGTCCTGCATTTGGCTAAAAAAATAAAAAATAAAAAAAAGTGAGGTCACCTCAACAAATGAAAAATAAATTCTTTTTAATTTAGTTTAATAGATAAAAGCTGCTTCAGGACCTGCATATAGAACCCTGTGGGGATATTGATTGATAAACATAAGTAGGTAGGAAGGATCCAAGTGGACCCTAGGGTAATCATTGACCCTCCTTAGCTCTGTTTGACTGGTTGCCTGTGTTGGATCTTAGGTTTCTCTCTGTTACTTTCTGGTCTATTGCTATTATTTCCTCTTTCCTCCCCACTTCCTTTTTCCTTCTATTTTTTTTTTTAAGGTGCTGCCAGCTTGTCGCTTCTTTGCTGGGCTTCTTTTTCAGTAATTTCCCACTCGCTGTATATATTGACTCTGTATTACAAACTATCGCTTATCCTTCCTGCATCTTTCTGCCTTCTGTTTTCGGTTGTGGTTCTTAGAGACAACATTTTTTCATAGGCCCACAACTTAAGGGTGTCAATTTCTATTCCATCTATTTTGTTTTCTTCTTCTTCTTCTTTATTTTTCTTATTAGTATTAACTTTTTACTTTCAGACCTTTCTTTACTATTTCTCTCACTCCTCATAATTCTAGCCTTCTAAATCACTATATATATATTACTCCATTTGTTTTCCCAGTCCATTGTAGGAACTCCATATTTTTTCCTAGTACTTTACACTGCCTACACAAGTTAAATATTCATCTCATTAAATCTCATTTTGCCCCTCTTCTAACTTTTATCAATATCTCTATTATCCTTCTGCCTTCCTTACATCTTTTGATTCCTCTGGCCCTGACATTTTGCCTTCAAGGGAACATAGAAAGAAGCAAGGAAACAAAATAAGAAGAAAACCTGCCAAAGAGAAAACTTAACTCACACGCAGAACCAACACCTAAATAAAATTCTAGAGCATAGAGAAAAGCTAGTCAACTTAACAAACCCATCAAGATAATATGATGACCAGAGGGCAACAGAAAAATACAAATGATTCTGAAAACCTGGAAAACATGGACCAGTCCAATGCACAAAATAAAAACCAGGAAGCAATGCAGAACATCGAACAACTAATCAAAGCTATCCAAACAAATATCATGGACCAGCTTAAAGAACTGAAGAGATTAAGGATATAAAGAAGACACTGGGAGAACATACTGAAGAAATAGCTAACATGCCTAAAAAGGTAATGGATATGATGGTGAACAAAGGCACAAGTCAAGAAATGAAAAAGATCCTAGACTCACATGGCAGCAGATTTGAACAGGCAGAGGAAAGAATTAATGATATGGAAGACAATACAGTTGAAATCAAAGAGATTGTAGAACAGATAGACAAAAAGATAGAAAAAATCCAGCATGGTCTCAGGGAATTAACGGATAATACAAAACGTGCAAACATACGCATTATGGGCATCCCAGAAGGAGAAGAGAAGGGAAAGGGAACAGAAGGAGTGTTGAAGGAAGTTATGGCTGAAAACTTCCCAACTCTATTGAGAGAGATGGATGTGCAGATCCAGGAAGCACAGCGCACCCCAAATAGTATAAATCCCAACAGGCCAACTCCAAGACATATACTTGTCAAACTGTCCAATGCTCAAGACAAAGAGAAAATACTCAAGGCAGCAAGAGAAAAGAGAACCATCACATACAAGGGAAGCACAATAAGATTAAGTGCTGATTTCTCAGCTGAAACCATGGAGGCAAGAAGACAGTGGTATGACATAGTCAAAACACTAAAAGAAAAAAACTTCCAGCCACGAATTCTCTATCCAGCAAAATTGGCATTCAAAAATGATGGAGAGTTCAAAATATTCACAGATAAACAGCAATTAAGAGAGTATGTCAAGAAGAAACCAGCACTTCAAGAAATACTAAAGGAATCTCTACAAATTGAAAGGAAAAAACAAAGGAGAGAGAGTTGGAGGAGAGTTTAAAAACAACTGAAAACTCAAAAAGAGAAACAAAACAACATATGACATACATTAACCCAAAGAAAAAATGACTGAAGTAAGAAATTCATTACGAGTAATAACACTGAATGTTAATGGATTAAATTCACCAATCAAAAGACACAGATTGGCAGAATGGATAAGAAAATATGATCCATTTATGCTGTCTACAAGAAAAACATCTTCGACCCAGGGATTCAAGGAGGCTGAAAGTGAATGGCTGGAAAATCATTTGACAAGCTAACAATAGCCAATAAAGGGCAGGAGTAGCTATTCTAATATCAGATAAAATAGACTTTAAATGCAAAACTGTTGTAAGAGACAAAGATGGACACTATATATTAGTAAAAGGAGTAATCTCTCAAGAAGAGAGAACAATCATCAACATTTACACACCTAATCGAGGTGCCTCAAAATACGTGCGGTAAACTCTGGAAAAACTAAGAGGAGAAATAAATTCCTCTACAATTATAGCAGGGGACTTCAACACACCACTTTCATCATTAGACAGAACATCTAGGCAGAGAATCAATAAAGAAACTAAGGCACTCAACAATACATTAGAAGATTTGGACTTAATAGACATATACAGAATACTACACCCAAATACAGCGGGATTTACATTCTTCTCAAGTGCACATGGAACATACTCCAAAATAGACCACATGCTAGGCCACAAAACAACACTCAATGAATTCAGAAAGATTGAGATTATACAAAGTAATTTCTCTGACCACAACCGAATGAAGTTGGAAATCATGAAGGGCCAGAGAAACAGGTTAGGCACAAGGATATGGAAGTTAAACAACACACTCTTAGACAAACAGTGGGTCAAAGAGGAAATTTCAAAAGAAATCAGTAACTACCTTGAAACTAATGAAAATGACAACACAACATATCAAAACCTATGGGTTGCAGCGAAAGCAGTCCTGAGAGGAAAGTTCATAGCCATAAATTCATATATTAAAAAAGAAGAAAGAGCTAAAATTGAAGACCTAACTGTACACTTGGAGAAATCAGAAAAACAACAACAAACTAAATATAAAGGAAGTAGAAAACAGGAAATAACCAAGATTATAGCAGAACTAAATGAAATTGAGAAATAGAAAGCACTGAAAACAATAAACAAAACCAAAGCTGGTTCTTTGAGAACATCAACAAAACTGACAAACCCTTAGCCAGACTAACAAAGAAAAAGAGAGAACAGATGCAAATACATAAAATAAGAAATGAGCAAGGTGATATCACTACTGACCCCACAGAAATAAAAAGTATCATAAGAGGATATTTTGAAAAATTATATGCCAACAAGAATGACAATTTAGAGGAAATAGACAAGTTTCTAGAAACCCACAAACAGCCGACATTGATGAAAGAAGAAATAGATGAACTCAACAGCCAAATTACAAGTAAAGAGATAGACTCAGTCATTAAAAACCTCCCAACTAAGAAGAGTCCAGGACCAGATGGCTTCACAGCTGAATTCTACCAAACATTCCAGAAAGAGCTAACACCAATGCTACTTAAGCTCTTCCAAAAAATAGAAGTAGAAGGAATATTACTTAACTCATTCTATGATGCCAACATTACCCTAATACCAAAACCAAATAAAGATACCACAAGAAAGGAAGATTACAGACTAATTTCTCTAATGAACCTAGATTCTAAACTCCTTAACAAAATACTTGCTAATCACATTCAACAACATATCAAAAGGATTATACACCATGACCAAGTGGGTTTCATCCCAGGTATGCAAGGATGGTTCAATATAAGAAAATCAATCAATGTAATACACCACATAAACAAACTGAAAGAAAAAAATCACATGATCATCTCTATAGATGCAGAAAAAGCATTTGACAAAATACAGCACTCTGTCCTCATAAAAACACTACAAAAGATAGGAATAGATGGAAACTTTCTGATAATGATA
The DNA here is from genome assembly GCA_026826555.1 of Tolypeutes matacus. Taxonomy (NCBI): domain Eukaryota; kingdom Metazoa; phylum Chordata; class Mammalia; order Cingulata; family Chlamyphoridae; genus Tolypeutes; species Tolypeutes matacus. The sequence continues at coordinate 5,351 of JAKSZT010014785.1, read as the reverse complement.
AAGGGTATATATGAAAAACCCAAAGCTAACATCATTTTCAACGGTGAAATCTTAAAAGCCTTCCCTCTGAGATCGGGAACAAGACAAGGATGCCCACTATCACCACTCCTATTTAACATTGTATTAGAAGAACTTGCACAAGCACTGAGACAAGAAAAGGACATAAAAGGCATCCAGATTGGAAAAGAAGAAGTAAAAATTTCATTATTTGCAGATTACATGATCCTATACATAGAAAGCACTGAGAAATCTACAACAAGGCTTCTAGAACTTATAAAGGGTTCAGTAATGTTGCAGGCTATAAGATCAACGCTCAAAAAAAATCAGTAGCATTTCTGTACACCAATAACCAGCAAACTGAGGAGGAAATCAGGAAAAAAATACCATTTACAAAAGTAAATAAAAGAATCATATAACTAGGAATAAATTTAACTAAATATGTAAAGGACTTATATACAGAAAACTACCCAACACTGTTAAAGGAAATCAAAGAAGACTTAAATAAATAGAAAAACATTCCCTGTTCATGGATGGGAAGACTAAACATCATCAAGATGTCTATCCTACCCAAACTAATCTACAGATTTAATACAATCCCAATAAAAGTCAACACTATATTTTTTAAGGAACTGGAAAAACTAACCACAAAATATATTTGGAGAGGCAAGAGGCCCCGAATTGCCAAAGATATATTGAAAAAGAAAAATGAAGTTGGAGTGATCATATTACCTGACTTTAAAACATACTACAAAGCTACAGTGATCAAAATTGTGTGGTATTGGCAGAAGGATAGACCTACTGACCAATGGAACCGAATTGAAAGTTCGGATATAGATTCTCGCATGTACAGTCATCTGATATTTGACAGGGCCATGAAGCCCTCTCAGTTGGGAGAGAGTGGCCTCTCTAACAAGTGGTGCTTGGAGAACTGGATACCCATATCCAAAAGAATGAGAGAAGAATACAATCTCACACCTTATACAAAAATCAACTCAAGATGGATCAAAGATCTATATATAAGAGCCAAAACCATAAAAACCTTGGAAGATAATGTAGAGAAACATCTACAGGACCTTGTAATAGGAAATGGTTTCATGAACTTCACAGCCAAAGCAGGAGCAGCAAGAGAAAAAATTGATAAATGGGATCTCCTCAAAATTAAAAACTTCTGCACCTCAAAGGATGTTATTAAGAAAATAAAAAGGCAGACTACCCAATGGGAAAAAATATTCGGCAACCATATATCTGATAGGAGCCTAATATCCTGCATATATAAAGAAATCCTACACCTCGAAAATAAAAGGACAAACAAGCCATGGGCTAAAAAATGGGCAAGTGACCTGCAAAGACACTTCTACAAGGAAGAAATACAAATGGCTAAAAGCACAAGAAAAAATGTTCAACATCGCTTGCTATCAGGAAAATGCAAATCAAAACTACAATGAGATACCATCTTATACCCATCAGAATGGCAGCTATTAAAAAAACAGGAGACACTAAATGTTGGAGAGGATGTGGAGGAATAGGAACCCTCATCCACTGCTGGTGGGACTCCAGGTATGGTCCAGCCACTGTGGAGGACATTTTGGCAGTTCCTCAGAAAACTAACAATAGATCTTCTGTATGATCCAGCAATTCCACTGCTGGGTATATACCCAGAAGACCTGAAAGCAAAAACACAAACAGATATATGCACACCAATGTTCATAGCAGCATTGTTCACCATTGCCAAAAGTTGGAATCAGCCCCACTGCCCATCAACAGACGAATGGGTAAGCAAAATGTGGTACATACATACAATGGAATATTACTCAGCTGTAAGAAGGAACAAAGTGCTAACACATGGAATAACGTGTATGAATCTTGAAGACCTTATGTTGAGTGAAGCAAGCCAGGCACTGAAGGATGAACAATATATAACCTCACTGATCTGAACTGAGGAAAGTGAGCAGTCTCTGAGAACCATTGTCTGAAAGATAGGTTAACAAGGGAGAGTAAGAGAAGAGCAGGCGTTGAGCCATCACATATATGGACATAATCTATGGTAAAGGGATAGAGTGTGGTTGCATGTTGGGGGATGGGGCAGATGAGTGGTGGTGTTCCTGGGTTTGGTGGTGCAGTACTGGGGGCTGGGTGGATTAGGAAGGGCAGATTCAAATCCCCAGCGCATGTAACTATGAATCTTGACATTCCATGGGTTGGGAGAGAGGGATATAACGGGTCCTGGGGGCTGGGGGGAAGGGATCAGTCAAGATCTAACGGATTGGTTGGTGTTCATGGGGAAGGTTTTTCATTACCTTACAGTAATGGACACAGGACATGGTAAATATCATCAAAATTATTAAACTGTATCTTCTAAATTGTAAACTATACTGTAAATCACTGACAACGTTTAGTTGCTATATTTTGCTATCTGTATAACAGTTATAACAATGCTAACAACCAAAAAAGGGGGAGGGGTTTATATAGGGTGGTGAAGGGGGGGTGGTTTAGTATCTGGGAGTCTCCGGCACTCCGTGTGTGACTTTGCTGTGACCTAAAACTTCCTTGAATATTAAATGAAAAATTGGGAGACAATGGGGATTGAGAGGAGGAAGGTGTCATGGCACACCAGACATCCCATAACACAGTGATAAAAGGCAGGAAAAAAAAGAAAAGAGAAAGGAAAAAAAAAAAAAATATATATATATATATATATATATTAAAGGCATTTCCTTTCCTTTTTTGCCCATTTTTTGAATGTCCCAATCCACTAAATATATTTTATTTTGTTTTGTTCTTTGTTTGATAATTTTTTTTCCTTCTCTTTTTTTTTTCCCCCTGAGTCTCCTTATGTTTGTCTCTTGCATGTAAGCTTATCATACTTGTTTCTTTTTCCTAGTAAGTGTATTTGATTATTTTATGGATTAAATGTTCATGGAGGATTTGGATCACAGAAGGGTTACAATGGGTACTGCAGGGGATTATTGGGGGGGGTGTCTGGGGGGGTTCGTGGGTGTTGGTTCATCTGAATATACATGAAAGATATACAAAATCGTTCAAAAGTTCGGGGGATGGGGCATGGTACGATGGGTGGATAATCACACAATAAATGAGGGAATCTGAATTCCTAGCCTGGAGAGCTCTGCTACAGTCTCCAAGGGAGCAGCAATAGTCCTCTGAGTGTAGGGACAGTGCTTGTCAAAATAGGATGACCCACTAATGTGTTTTTTGCTATTGATGACTACCCTTGTGAGTCCTTGCTCTTGTAAATGAGACTTAGCCTGCAGTTGTGGGGTGCCTAAGGGTTGCCACCTGAGAGCCTCCTTGTTGCTCAATTGTGGCCTCTCTCTAAGCCAAACTCAGCATATGATTGCATTACTTCCCCCCAACGTGAGACATGACTCCCGGGGATGAGCCTCCCTGGCAATGAGGGATTAATACCAAGTGCCAACTGGCAACACAACTGGAAAAAGACCTTGAATAAAAGGGGGAATTGGTAAGGACAAATGAGTTCAAGTGGCTAAGAGACTTCAAAGAGAGTCGGGAGGTCATCCCAGAGGTAACTCTTATGCACACCTCAGTAGGAGCTCATAGAACATCTAAGTGCCTATAACCCCACACAGAGGGTTTCCTGAGAGCTCTGGAGATACCCAGGTCCTATATAAAGGGGGATAGCCCCAGAGACTTATGCCTTATCAGTGGGCTCTATTTTGGAATCTGTGCTCATGAGAGTGACAGAATTGGACTCAAATAAGTCCTCCCTGCACATGGTTCACCAGTCCCTTCTATTCAAACCTATATGTGATGCTGGAGATTTTAGGTATACTTCCAGAGACTGGAGCCTCTGGCCTACCTTTGTGCCAGGTGTGCATGAAATATAGGTGGAGCTGCAACGCCTACCCTACAGCTCAATGGACTCATCCAAGTCACCTGGTGAGGAGACAACGATGGGCAATGGCCATCCCAGGGAACGGAGAGTGCCTGCATCTGCAGGCAGGATCATCCCACCCACCATATCCATGGGATATAAGCCCTCTCTCACTTGGACTTGGAGTGGACATCACCATCCCAGTCCCCTCAGGATTGGGGGAAGAACTATGGACTAGAGTGGACTTGATGGTATTCTCTTGTTCACATATGGTGATTCTAGCAATGGAAGAAATTATAACAATGAGGTGGAGCCAGTGGCCCCTTGACACTTTTGGGGTAGGGAGGGGATGAGCAGTTGAAATACAGGGGCTTCTTTGGGAGTTAGAGGTTGTCCTGAGTACCGTTGTGGCAATGGATTTAGGCCATTTTAAATCAGCACACACCACTCAGAACTGAGTGGGAGAGAGTGTGGTCTACGGTGTGAACTTGGTCTATGGTTGGTGGCAAGGCTCCAGGATGTGTAAGTTCATTGAGTGTGGTGGGCCACACTTGTGGGAGATGTTTGTGTGGGATGTGGTGGGAGGTGTGGGAGGTCGGCAACATGGGAATCCCAGTGGGTTCTGTGTAATATTTTCGGTAATCTAAGCACCTCTTAAAATATATGTATATATATATATATATAAATAACATTTTTGTAAGCAAATGCACATATATGCATATATATTTATATATCATTTTGCAAATGTTTGTATGTATTGTGAGAATTTTTATTTTTACCCACAATAAAAATAAATAAAAAATTAAAAAAAAAAAAAAACTACAATGAGATATCATTTCATACCTACAGGAATGGCCACTATTAATGAAACCGAAAACTGCATGTGCTGCAAAGATGTTGAGAGATAGGGGCACTTATTCAGTCTTTATGAGACTGTAGAATAATACAACCACTGTAAATGTCTGTTTGGTGGTTCCTAAGGAAGTTAGATATATATATCTACCATGTGACCCATGAATACTGCTACTAGGTATATACCCAGAACAACAGAAAGCAGTGACACAAACAGACATCTGAAAACTGATATTCATACTGACATTGTTCACAGTTGCCAAAAGATGGAATCAACCCAGGCATTCATCAATTGATGAATGGATAAACAAACTGGTCTATATACACCAATATAATTCAGTTGTAAGAAGAAATGAAGTCATGAAACATATGACAAATAGGTGAAGGTGGAGAAGATTATATTGAATGAAGCAAGCCAGGCACAAAAGGACAAATATTGTATGAGTTTGCCATTATGAACTAAATATAATGTGCAAACTTACAGATTTAATAGCTAGAATATAAGCCACCAGAAGAAAGAATGTGGTTAGAGAATGGAAAGCTGAGTTTCAATCTTTAAAGAATTGGTAAAAAGTTGTTTGTAAATATTTGGAAGTGAATATAAATGGTGAAATCACCCCATAGGATTTGTAATTAATAACATTAAATA
>JAKSZT010014743.1:1623554-1640955 GCA_026826555.1 Tolypeutes matacus | reverse complement strand
AATCTTTCACCAATTTTTTCAAAAATAGAAGTGGCAGAAACATTGTCTAACTCATTCTATAATGCCAAAATCATCCTTAAAACCAAAGCCAAAGCCAAACAAAGACACCATGAAAAAGGAAAACTACAGACCAATCTCTTTCATGAACCTAGATGCTAAAAATCTTCTACAAAATACTTTGTTAATCATATTCAACAGCACATAAAACAAATTATACACCACGATGAAGTGGACTTCATCCCAGGTATGCAAGGATGGTTCAAAATAAGAAAATCAATTAATGTAAGACACTACATAAACAGATTTTTAAAATCACATAACTACCTCCATAGATGCAGAAAAAGCATTCAACATAATACAACACCCTTTCCTGATAAAAACACTTCAAAAGATAGGAATAGAAGGAAACTTCCTCAACATGATAAAGGGAATATATGAAAAACCCATAGATAACATCATATTCAATTATGAAATCCTAAAATCTTTCCTTCTAATATCTGGAACAAGACAAGAATGTTCATTGTCACCACTCTTATTTAATGTTGTGTTAGAAGTACTTGCTCAGAAGGAGAAGCAGCAAGATGGCATTGGTTTAAGTGGGCACTCACCATCTGTCTCACAAAAAAAAAATCAGCTGGGTGGGGGAAAGATCCTGCCTGAATGAACTGTTTTGGGAAACCACAGAGCAGGAGCTTCAGGTCATCAATCTTTAGAAAGCTGGACAAAGAGATAAATTGCTCAAGGTACAACTACAAGTATCTTGCACCGTGGCTGGAAATGGAAGATGGCTAAGTCCCAGTCTCAAGGCAAAAAGCTGCTGTGAGCCCAGACACCAGATGGCAACCCAGCAGGAGGGAGCATTCCCTGACAGTGAGAGGGTTCTGGCAAAGGGTGGAGAGAATTTTCCTTTCTGTGGTTTTGGTTGCCTGGACTCCTTTTGTGTTTGGGGAGCATACCAGCCAGATTGCAGTGGCACCAAAAATAAGAGAGAGATGAATCTGCTGAGGCAGCCTGATTTGACTAACAGCCCTGGGATAAAAAAAAAACTTGGCCTGGGAGGGGGCAGAGTCAGGCAATTGATTAGTCCCATGCTGACAACTATCAAAATTTCAACTCTCCTAAGGGAGATGAGCAGTAGGAAGCACTTAATAAGGAATGAGAAAAGACAAAAAAATAACCTCAAAACAAAGAGAAAGAAGGGGGAAAATTTAGAACACAATTAAAAGAAATTGAAAATACAGCACTAGACAAAATAAACAAAACTAAAGGTGTTTCTGTGAGAAGATTAATAAAATTGACAACAAAACCCTTAGCTAAACTAAGAAAGAAAAAAAAGAGAAGATGCAAATTCATAAAATAAGAAATGAGGAAGGGGATATCACCACTAACCCCACAGATATAAAGAGTATCATAAGAGGATACTTTGAAAATGGTATGCCAGTATGATGGATAATTTAGAGGAAATGGAAAAATTCCTAGAAACACACAAGCAGTCTACATTGATGAAAGAAGAAATTGATGAAATCAACCGACCAATCACAAGTAATGAGAGAAATGAGTCATCAAAACTTCCCAACTAGAAGAGCCCAGGACCAGACAGCTTCACTGGTGAATCCTGCCAAATATTCTGAAAAGAACTAACATCAATCTTTTATCAACTGAAAGCAGAAAGAGAAAAGAGAACCATCACATACAAGAGAAGCTCAATATGATTAATTGCTGATTTACACCTGAAACTATGGAGGCAAGAATGCAGTGGTATTACATAGTTAAGGAGCTGAAATAAAAATAATTTGAGCTAAGAATTTTCTATCCAGCAAGGTTGGCATTCAAATATGACGGAGAGTTCAAAATATTCACAAATAAACAGAAATTAAGAGAGTGTGCCAATAAGAAACCTGTCCTTCAATAAATATTAAAGGAAGTTTTTCAGGTTGAAAGGATAAAACAGGAAAGAGAGAGTTGAAGGAGAGTGAAAGAACAACTAAAATGACAAAAAGAAAAATAAAGAAAATATGAAATACATAAACCTAAAGAAATATAGCTAATGTAAGTAATTCTTGACAGTTGAATGTCAATGGAATAAACTCTCCAGTGAAGAGGCACAGATGGGCAGAATGGATAAGGAAATATAACCCATCTATATGTTAACTACAAGAAACTCATTTTAGATGCAGGGATTCAAGGGGGCTGAAAGTGAATGGCTGGAAAACAATTTTACAAGAAAACAGTAAACAAAAAAGGGTGGGAGTAGCTAAACTAATATTGGACAAAATAGAATTTAAATGCAAAAATGGTAAGAGACAAAGATGGACACTATATATTTGTAAAAAGAGGTAAACTTTCAAGAAGAAAGAACAATCATTACATTTATGCACCTAACCAGAGAGCCTCAAAGTACTTGAGGCAAACACTGGAAAAACTAAGTAGAGAAATAGATGCCTCTAAAATTATACTGGGGGATTTTAATACACCATTATCACCATTAAACAGAACATCTCACCAGAGAATCAATAAAGAAACAAAGACCTTGAATAATACATTTGAAGATCTGGACCTATACAGAACATTACACCCAAATACAATGGGATATACATTCTTCTCAAGTGCACATGAGTCATGCTCCTGGATAGATCACATACTAGGCCACAGAAAAATTCTCAATGAATTCAGAAAGATTGAAATTATACAAGTTAATTTTTAGGACCACAATGAAATGAAGCTGGAATTCAGTAAGGGCCAGAGAAGCAGATTAGGCACAAAGACATGGAAATTAAACAACACTCTCTTACACAAACAGTGGGTCAAGGAGGAAATCTCAAAAGAAATCAGTAACTACCTTGAAATGAATGAAAATGACAATGCACCATATCAGAACATATGGGATGCAACAAAGCTGTACTGAGAAGGAAATTCATAGCCATAAATGCATATATCAAAAAAGAAGAAGGAGCTAAAATCTAAAACTAAACTGCACACCTGGAGGAATTAGAAAAAAGAAAAACAAACTAATCTCAAATGAAGTAGAAAGAAGGAAATAGCAAAGATTAGAGCAGATCTAAGTGAAATAGAAAATAAGAAAATACACACACACACACAAAAATAAACAAAACCAAAAGATGGTTCTTTGAGAAGATTAATGAAGTTGACAAACCCTTAGCTGGACTAACAAATAAAAAAGAGAGAAGATGCAAATTCACAAAATAGGAAATGAGGAAGGGGATGTCGCCACTGACACCACAGAAATAAAAAGTATCATAAGAGGATACTTTGAAAAATTATATGCCAACAAGAAGGATAATTTAGAGGAAAGGGACAAATTCCTAGAAACTCACAAGCAACCTACATTGATGGAAGAAAAAAATTAATGAACTAAACAGACCAATCACAAGTAAAGAGATAGAATCAGTCATCAAAAACATTCCAACTAAGAAGAACCCAGGACCAGACGGCTTCTCAGGTGAATTCTACCAAACATTCCAGAAAGAACTAACACCAATCCTGCTTAAACTCTTCCCAAAAATGTAGAAGGACCATTTCCTAACTCATTCTATGATGCCAACATTACCCTAAAACCAAATTCAAAGACACCACAAGAAAGGAAAATTATGGACCAATCTCTCTAATGAATCTAGATGCTAAAATCCTCAACAAAGTACTTGCTAATTGTATTCAACATCACATCAAAAGAATTATAGACCAGGACCATGTGGGTTTCATCCCGGGTGTTCAAGGATGGTTAAACATAAGAAAATAAATCAATGTAATAAACCAGATAAACAGGTCGAAAGAAAAAAATCACATGATCATCTCTATCGATGCAGAAAAAGTATTCAACAAAGTGCAGTACACTTTCCTCATAAAAAACACTGCAAAAAATAGGAATAGAGGGAAACTTTCTGAACATGATAAAGGGTACATATGAAAAACCCACTGTTAACATCATATTCAATGATGAAATCCTAAAAGCTGTTCCTCTAAGATTGGGAACACGACAAGGATGCAAATTATCACCACTCTTATTTACCATTGGGTTAGAAGTAGTTTATTGAGCACTGAGGCAAGAAAAAGATATAAAAGCCATCCAAATCTGAAAAAAAGAAGTAAAAATTTCACTATTTTCATAGATATGATTGTATATATAGAAAGCCCGGAGAAACCAACAACAAAGCTTTTAGAACTGATAAATTAGTTCAGTTATAAAGTTAAAGACCAATGCACAAAAATCAGTAGCATTTCTATACAACAATAATGAGCAATCTGAGAAGGAAATCAAGAAGAAAAATCCCATTTTCAATAGCAACTAAAAGATTAAAATACTTAGAAATAGATTTAACAAAAGATGTAAATGACTTATACACAGAAACCTACACAACACTGTTAAACGAAATCAAAAAAGACATAAATAAATCAGAGACTAATCTCTGTTCATAGATAGGAAGACTAAACATCATTAAAAGATGTATACTACCCAAACTAATCTACAGATTTAATGCAATCCCAATAAAAACACAGCATTTTAACTGAATTGGAAAAACTCACTATGAAATTTATTTGGAATGGAAAGAGGACCCGAATAGCCAAAGACATATTGAAAAAGAAAAATGAAATTGGAGGAATCACACTACCTGACTTTAAAACACACTACAAAGCTACAGTGGTCAAAATTGCTTGATAGTGTCACAAGGATAGACATACTGATCAATGGAACTGAATTGAGAGTTCCATATGTTGCTGGTCAGGTGCCGGTCAGGACCTGGGTCCGTGAAAACAGTGCCATGGATGAGAAAAAAAGAATAAGACAAGAGGAGAAGAGAGACTGGGATCAGGGGACTCTCCATCCGATATGGATAGATATGGGTATAGATCCTCACATATGCAGTCATCTGATATTTGACAAGGCAACCTAGTCCACTCAATTGGGAGAGAATGGCCTCTTCAACAAATGGTATATTGAGAACTGGATATGTATATCCCAAAAATGAGAGAGGAACACCATCTGACACCTTATATAAAAATAAACTCAAGGTGGAACAAAGATCTAAATATAAGAGCCAAGACCATAGAGACCATGGAAGATAATGTATGGAAACCTCTACAGGACTTTGTAATTGGAAATAGTTTCATGAACTTCACACCCAAAGCACAAGCAGTGAAAGAAAAACAGATAAATGAGAGCTCCTCAAAATTAAAAACTTTTGCACCTCAAAGGAGGTTATCAAGAAATTTAAAAGTCAGCCTATCTAATAGGATAAAATATTTGGCAACCACATATCTGATAGGAGCCTAATATCCAGCATATATAAATAAATCCTATACCTCAAAAATAAAAAGACAAACAAACCATTTAAAAAATGGACAAGTGACTTGGAAAGATACTTCTCCAAGGAAGAAATACTAATGGTATAAAAACACATGAAAATGGACAATAAAAAATAATTAATTAATTAATTTAAAAAACACATGAAAAGATGCTCAACATTACAAGCTATTAGGGAAATGCAAATCAAAACTACAAGTAGATACCATCTTACACCCATTAGACTGATGGCTATTAAAAAACAGAGGAGAACAGCAAGTGTTGGAGAGGATGTGGAGGAATGGGAACCCTCATCCACTGCTGGTGGGAATGTAGAATGGTCCAGCCATTGTGGAGGACAATTTGATGGTTCCTCAAAAAACTAACTAGAGAACTGTCATATGATCCAGAAATTCCACTGCTGGGTATATACACAGAAGAATTGAAAGCAAGGATATGAACAGATATATGAAGACCATTGTTCACAATAACATTATTCACTATTACCAAAAGTTGGAATCAACCCAAATGCCCATCAACAGATGAATAGATAAACAAAATGTGGTATATACATACAATGGAATATTACTCAGATGTAAGAAGAAATGCAGTGCTAATACACTGAATAACATGGATGAATCTTGAGGACCTTATGTTCAGTGAAACCAGCCAGGCATTGAAGGATGAATATTACATGACCTAACAGATATGAATTAAGCAAATCAAGGAGATTCAGAGAGATACTGTCAGGAAGATAGGTTTACAGGAAATACAAAGGAGAAGAAGTTTGTGAGCCAATGCCCATATGGGCATAATCTATGATAAGATGGAAGTGTGTAGTTGGGCACTGAAGGGATATGACAGGAGGGTAGTGATAATATTTGGTTGGGAGGTGCAGGTTTGGCAGGTGGGTAGAGTGGGGAGGGTGGGTTGGACGGTCCATGGAACTCAGGGGAGGGCTTGGGGAGGGAAGAGGTGAACACTGGGGATCGCTGGGTATGTGGTTGAAAGTACAAAGTTGGGAATGCTCTTATGGTAATATGACAAGGAAGGATTACTGATTTAGGGCGTTGAATGGGATCATTTGGGACAGGGCACACCTGAGGCTGGTTTCTATGGAATGTGCAAGTGATCATTTTGTCATAATGTGTTGTATCAGTGGGTGGAGACCCACATAACGAGTGGGAAAGAGTTGGAATCCCATCCTGGGTGGACCAATGTGTTCTCAAACAGAGGGCTGGGAGTCTATTGAGAACATGGGTGGTTCCTAATATGGGAGGACAATCCAGTGTGTCAAGACCTCAGTGTTGTTGCAAGTAAATATGAATCTTGTCATCCAAGGAGTGAAGCTGGGTGGTTGCTGTGGGTCCCGAGAAGAAGGGGAGGGAGGAATAGAATAGATGGATCAGGGTTATTTAGTGGGCAATGGAAGTGTTCTATATGATCTTACAATGATGGACACAAGCCATGTTAAATACCATCAAAATTTATAAAAGTGTAAGGTTTAAGATGGAAACCATAATGGAAACCACTGACCACGGTTAGTAGCTATGTTTCACTATTTGAATAACAGTTGTAACAAATGTACCATCCACCTATAAAATTTTATTAAAACAGGAAGGGTGAAAGGGGGAAGATGTTGGGTATGTGGGAATCCCCTGTATTCTGTGTGTGACTTTACTATGACCTGAACTTCTTTGAAAACAAAATGAAAAAAGTATAACACGGGAATAAATGGAAGAAAATGTCACTGTACATACAGGATATCAGATATTACAGTGCTGAAAGACAAAATGCCAAAAAATATTTTAAATATTTTTTAATATTCCAATTTTTAAAATTTTATTTTAGTTTTAGTTTTTTTTTTTCCATTTTTATGTATTGTATTTCTTATATTTAAACCTATCATTATTATTCCATTTTCCTATTAATTGTATTTGGCTATTTATTGGCTTCATTTTTTAAGAAGTTCTAGATCACAGAAGTTTTACAACTGGAGCAGGGGAGGATAATTGGTGTGTGGTATCAGGATGGGGGATACATGGGAGGAAGTTTACATGGACATACATTTAAGGCATATAAATATGTTCAGATGTTCACAGTGCATTGTCACAGTGGGTAGAGATTCACACAATAACTGAGAGAATATTGAATTCTCATTGTGGAGAGCTCTGCCACATTCTCTATCAGAGCAGCAACAGGCCCGAGGTGCAGGAGCAATGACTGGTGAAGGAGGATGGTCCATTGATGGGCTCTTGGTATTGGTGACTTTGCTAGTGAGACTTTACTCTTGAAATTGAAACCTAACCTAGTGCTGTGGGGTGCCTAAGAGTTGCCCCCTGAGGGCCCTCTTATTGCTCAAATGTGGCCTCTCTCTAAACCAAACTCAGCATATAAATACATTACATTCCCCCCAGCATGGGACATGGCTCCTGTGGATGAGCATCCCTGGCACTGATGTATTAATACCAAGCAACAACTAGCAATGCAACTGGAAAATGACTTCTAATAAAAGGGGAATGAGTTTATATGGCTAAGAGACTTCAAAGTGTGTTGGGAGATCATTCCAGAGGTAATGCTTATGCACATCTCAGCAGGATCTCATACATTGCCAAAGTGGATACTACCCCAAATAGTGGGACTCCTGAGGGCTCTGGAGACACCCAGGTCCTATGGCCAGGGCAGATAACTCTGGAGTTTGGTGCCTTACCAGTTGACCCTACTTTGGGGTTTGTGCTTCTGAAAGAGACAGAGTTGGACTCAGTTATGTCTTCCCTACACATGGTTCATTTATTTGAACCTGTACCTGCTGCTGGAGTTGGTAGGTGTACATCCAAGAGACTGGAATCTTTGGGCTGTCTATGTGCCAGCTGGACCCCAAGCTTCAGTGGAGTTTCAAAACCTACTCTCCAGTTCATTGGGCTCACCCAGGACAACTAAGAAGGAAGGGAGGATTGACAACCACCATACCAAGGAAATGAGAGAGCCTACAACTGCAAGCAAAAGTGTCCCATCCATTGACTGCATGGGTTCAAAGCTCCCTCTCAATTAGAGGTGGAGTGGACATTACTATCCCAGAATCCTCAGGATTGGGGAATGAACTACAGACTACAGCCGATTTACTGGTATTCTACTATATAGTTATTGTGATTCTAGCAAAGGAAGAAGTTGCAGCACTGATGTGGAGGCAGTGACCACTGGAGGCTCTGGGGGCAGGGAGAGGGAAAAACAAGTGTATTTACAGGGTTTTTGGGGACTTGGGAATCATCCTGAATGATATTGCAATGACAGATATAAGCCAATATATATCCTTCCCAAACCTGCAGAACTGTGTGGGAGAGATTGTAAACTACAATGTGAATTATTGTTCATGCTCAGTGGCAATGCTCCAGGATGCGTTTATCAATTGCAATGAATGTGCCACACTAATGAAGGATGTTGTTTATTTGGGAGAGTGTGGGAGTTGTGGAGAGCAGGGCATATGGGAAACCCTATATTTTTTGTGTAACATTTATGTACTCTAAGTATCTTTTTAAAAATAAAACTATATATATGAAATTCTTGCTCAAGCACTTAGACAAGAAAATGATTTTTAAAAAGGGCATCCAAGTTGGAAAGGAAGAGGTAAAAAATTTCACTATTTGCAGATGATATGAACCTATATCTTGAAAGCTCTGAGAAATCTACATCAAAGCTTCTAGCTTATAAATGAGTTCAGTAAAGTGGCAGGTTATAAGATTAATGTGCAAAAATCAATAACATTTTTGTACACCAATAACAAGCAATCTAAGGAGAGAATCTAGAAAAAAATCACTTTTACAATACAACTAAAAGAATCAAATATCTAGGAATAAATTTAACTAAAGATGTAAATGATTTGAATGCAGAAAACTACAGAATACTTTTAAGGAAGTCAAAGAAGACCTAAATAAATGGAAGAATATTCCTTGTTCATGGATAGGAAGGATAAACATCATTAAGATGTCTATCCTACCCAAACTGACCTACAAATTTAAAGCAATCCCCCCAAAAATCACCACAGTATTTTTTACTGAATTGGAAAAGTTAACTATGAAATTTATTTGGAAGGTCAAGAGGCCCTGAATAGCCAAAGACATATTGTAAAAGAAAAATGAATTTAGAGGGATCACACTACCTGATGGAGGTCATGGGAATCCCTGTAATTTTTGTGTAACATTTATGCCATCTAAGCATCTTTTAAAATATATATGAAAAAAAATAACATTTATGTAAGCAAATGCACATATATGCATATATATCTATATATCATTTTACAAATTAAAAAAACATACTACAAAGCTATTGTGGTCAAAACTGCATGATATTGGCACAAAGATATACATACTGAATGATGGAACTGAATTGAGAGTTCTTGCATATACAGTCCACTGATATTTGACAAGGCCACCTAGCCCATTCAAATAGGAGAAAATGGCCTCTTCAGCAAATGGTGCTTGGAGAAATGGATATCCATATCCAAAAGAATGATAGAGGAACACTATCTCACACCTTATACAAAAATTAACTCAAGACAGATCAAAGACCCAATAAAAAAGGAAAAATCATAAAGATCTTGGAAGATAATGTAGGGAAACATCTACAGGATCTTGTGTTAGGAAATGGTTTCATGAAATTTACACCCAAAACATGAGCAATGAAAGGAAAAATAGATAAATGTGAGCTCCTCAAAATTAAAATCTTTTGCACCACAAAGGAATTCATCAAGAAAGTCAAAAGGCAGCCTACTCAAGGGGAGAAAATATTTGATAAATATATATCTCATAGGGTCCTAATATCCAGCATATATAAAGAAATCCTATCCCTCAAAAATGAAAAGGCAAACAACCCATTTTAAAAATGGTCAAGTGAATTGAACAGATGCTTCTCCAAGGAAGAAATACAAATGGCATAAAAGCACATGAAAAGATGATCAACATCTATTAGGGAAATGCAAATGAAAACTACAGTGAGATATCATCTTGCACCCATTAGACTTGTGGCTATTTAAAAAAAAATAGAGGACTAGAAGTGTTGGAGAGGTTATAGAGGAATGGGAACGCTCGTCTACTGCTGGTGGGAATGTACAATCGTGCAGCCATTGTGGAGGACAGTTTGGCAGTTCCTCAGGAAACTAACTATAGAGCTACCATATGATCCAGCAATTCCACTGTTGGGTATATAACTAGAACTGAAAGCAAGGACATGAACAGATATATGCACACCAATGTTCATAGTGGCATTATTTACTATTGCCAAAAGTTGGAATCAACCCAAATACCCATCAACAGATGAATGGATAAATAAATTGTGCTATATATATATACACAATGGAATATTACTCAGCTGTAAGAAGAAATGCAGTATTAACTCATGGGATAATATGGATGAATCTTGAAAACTTTATGTTCAGTGAAACTAGCCCAGCACTGAAGGACAAATATTACATGACCTCATTGATTTGAATTAAGTAAATAGAGCAGTCTCACAGAGCTAGAGTCTGGAAGATAGGTTTACAGGAGATAGAAAGTTGAAGAAGGTTGTGAGCCAACGCCCATATGGCCAAAATCCATGAAAAGGTGAATGTGTATAGTTATGCAGTGGAAGGACATGACAGTTGTGCAGTGATACTTTTGTCTTGGGCAGTGCTGGTTTGTCAGGGGGGTAGAGTGGGAGATAATTCCAGAAGGTTATGCTTATGCATGTCTCAGCAGGATCTCATTTACTACCAAAGTAAATACTACCTCAAATAGTGGGTCTTATGAGGGTTCTGGAGACATCCAGACACTTTGGTCAGGGCAGGTAGCTTAGGATTTTGTGCCTTGTCTATTTGAACCTATAATTAGTACTAAGGTTGATAGGTGTATGACTAAGAGACTGAAATCTCTGGGCTGTCCATGTGCCAGTTGGGCCCTGAATCTCAATGGAGTTGCAATACCTGCCCTCTAGTTCATTGGATTCACCCAGGACAGCTAACAAGGAGATGATGATGGACAGAAACCATCCCAAGGAACTGAGAATCTACAGTTGCACATAAGAGAGTACCATCCATCTGCCCCCTGGGATCAAAGGCCCCTCTTAATTAGAGATGGACTGGGCATCACCATCCCAGAATCCTCAGGACTGGGGAATGAACTATGTACTAAAATAGCACTGCTATTCTAGTAGAGATTTATTGTGAT
This sequence comes from Tolypeutes matacus, assembly GCA_026826555.1. Classification (NCBI taxonomy): domain Eukaryota; kingdom Metazoa; phylum Chordata; class Mammalia; order Cingulata; family Chlamyphoridae; genus Tolypeutes; species Tolypeutes matacus. The sequence continues at coordinate 1,629,456 of JAKSZT010014743.1, read as the reverse complement.
TCTAGCAATGTAAGAACTTATGTTATTGATGTGGAGGCAATGGCTACTGGAGGTTCTGAAGGCAGGGAGAGGGAAAAACATTTTCAGGACTTGGGAATTGTCCTGAATGACATTAAATGACAGATACAGGCCATTATATATCTTGCCATAACCTACAAAATTGTGCAGGAGAGAGTGTGAACTACAATGTAAACTATAATCCATGCTTAGTGGAAATGCTCCAAAATGTTGTCATCAATTGTAATCAGTGTACCACACTAATGAAGGGTGTTGTTTATGTGGGAAAATGTTGGAGGTACAGGGAGTGGGGCATATGAGTATCATCTATATTTTTATGTAACATTTTTGTAACCTAAGTATCTTTTAACAACAACAACAACAAATATATATGTATATATATATTTTTTTTAAGTAAACTAGGTCATACTATACTCTTGATTAAAATCCTGGATGGTTTTTCTTTACATTTTGGGGGAAATCCAGACTTTTACAAGTGCTTGCATATCTCCTCCTACTTCTCCACCACTTGTGTGGCTTTCTGCCTATCACTGTTTCAGTCACAGGGACAGTCCTTTTTTTTACTACTCCAATCTCTTTCATAGCCCTTTCTCATATTTTATTACAGATGTCCATGTAAATGTCACCTCCTCTGAGAAACCTTCCCTGATCTCCCTATGTAAAGCAGGTGCCCACTCTCTCCCATTCATTTCCTTCATAACACATCATGATTTGTACTGAATTTGTTTCATTATTTTCCCTTTGGACCAGGTTGGTCTTGTCCCCACTATGTTTAACAACAACCTTTCAGAAAGGCTCTCAGTACACAGTTTTTGAACTAAAGCATGAAAGAATGTCCTTTCCCTAGGTCAGTCATCACCCACAAACTACTGCCATGGCTTTCTCATTGGCTGCCCTCGTCAATCTATCTTCCAAGATTCACTTGGAGAAATCATTATAATGGACATATGGGTCCCCTTCTGTGTCCCCTCCCAGTTTAAAACCTTTCACTGGCTTCCTCTTAGAGTCAGAAAAAAAGTCCTCTTCCCTGAGGAGGTGAGACTCTGCTGGCCCAGCATTATCTGGCTCCTGCCTACCTGCTCTCTCTCACTTTCTATGCTGGAGTCGGCCAACCTTCTTCCAGTTCTTCACAGTCCTGTGCTCTTTCACCTTCAGCCCTGGCACATACTCTGCACTATTTAGCCCCTACTCATCGTGGGTCTCCCTTTCCCCCAGAAGCTTCTTAGACCCTAAATCAGGGTGAGCATCAGGCTATGGTCAGTTTAAATTCTGATTTACAAGTGTGTCTTCTCCCTGTCCTCTTGGCTGTCAGAAGTCAGAACAGGGACTGAGTATGCCTTGCCTATAATCAAGGCCCTGCTCTGGGAGAAAAGACAATGCAGGACTGGACAGGTCACTCTCTATTGCTGCTAGTTTCATGGGTCAGCTTCCAGGAACTCCTTCCACAGCTGGTCCCTCCACTACTAAGCCTTTGGGGCCTGGTTGTCCTGGATGCCACCAGCAGATCCCTTTCTTGCCACACAATGACCCTGAGGCAGGAGAGATGGAGGCTGGCAGCCTGGAGGGGACCAATAAGTACTTGGCTGATGTGGTTCTCTGGAACCCAGTGGTGGGGTAAATCTCCATCAATGCAAATGTATGTCTGGAATGGATGTGTGAGAGGGTGTGTGTACATGTGTACATTCCTGCCCATGTGTGGAAAAGTGTTGGGGTGCATCTCCTGCCTGTGCTTGGTCCTTTCCCACTATACCCCTCCTTGCTAACCCCAGGAGAGCCCATGAAGGGGTCCTCCTCACCTCCCACTCTGAGTCCTGAGCTCACAGTGGCCTGCTAAGCCAAGGGTCCTCCAAATTGGGGAAAGCATTTGAGCAAAATTGTGTTTTGAGCTCCTGCCAGTGTTGGCCATGACCCTGGGAACTGGCAGCCCCCAAGTGTGCACATGAAAATGCTGTTCATGTATGTGTATATGTGTGTGTATGTTTGTGTGTGATTCCTGAGCTCCAGCAGTGGGGCTTTAAGTGTTTCTGGGTCTGTGTCCTGTCCAACTCAGAAGCCACTAGGGTCTCTCCCTTCCTCTGGCAGGTGGCCTGAAAAAAGTCTGGAGGATGGGGAGAAGAAGGCAAAGTACTGATTCACCAGACAGTAAGAAGAACTGGGCTTCCATGCAGGACACTAGAGTTTGGGCTTAGCCTTATCCATTGTCATCACATGTCCTTGGACAACTCCTACCCCTCTCAGGGTATAATAATTCTTGTTTTGCCCCCCTCATTGATGCTTTCAGACTCACATAAGATGATGTATGTGAGGGTGCTTTGTGAATTATAAGTCAGATATTAGCAGAAAGTTTCTTGCTCCTATTGTAAAATGATGGATGATACTATGTGTATATGCCATTTAACTGTTCTTGTTTAGAAGAGGGAAAATTAGTAATAATGCATTATTAATATCTATTCTATCTGTGTAAACCTGGAATGTTTACACAGCACTCTCCTTTATCTTGCTCAACATCCCAATCCAAAGCAGGGATTTCCAACCTTATTTTACAGATTAGGTATTTGAGGCCAGCAAGACTAAGTCCCAGGGTTACTGAATAAAGAGCTTGGCCTTGAGCTTAGATCTTTTGAATGAAAAACAATAACAACCTGAAGGTGGGGATTTCATGTTCCAAATCATAAGCTGCTCTTTCTGCTCCAACCCAGAGCAATCTAAATTTCCTCTGTGACACCAGACACCTCTTTTGGTCTGGTTCCACCTGACCTCTTCAGACACTCTTTTCATCATTCCTGTTCTAGACAATCTATGATTCCAGTTCTCTCAGCTTCTTGCAATTACTGATGATGATCAATGTGGGGGAGTTCTACCTGATGTGCACAGAAAAGCTAATTATGTGACAAAGGGTTCCAAAGAGAAAAAAAGCTTATTGCCCAGTGCAAAGTCAAAGGGATCATAAAGCCATGAATCTCTCTCCCTGAATTGTAGTAACTTTTAGTGTTTTATAGCATTCAAAGGCAAGCAGACTCAGGATGATAATGAGGTTAGAGATTGTCTGAACATGTGCAGATTGATTAGATGCTTAGTTTACATGGTTTAAAATTTAGGCTATTGTGCATGTCAAGTGGGCCAACTCTGATTAGAACTGCTTTGGTTTAACAAGATAACTTAGGAATTGGGGTGGTCAATTCTGTGCTGACTCATTTTAATTAACCAGGGTGCTACAAGCAAGGGCTCCTGACATAAAAATTGCAAAATAAGATAATGAGATATAAGTAGGGACAATAACAAAGTTTTCTTTTTAGTATCCAGTTACCAGGTAAGGTCATGTAGTTTCAAAACATAATCTCAACATTAAAGAAAACAAGGCATCCGAATTACAATTCAGTGATGGAGTTGGAGGTTGTCCTGAGTACTGTTGTGGCAATGGATGTAGGCCATTTTAAATCAGCACACACCACTCATAACTGAGTGGGCGAGAGTGTGGTCTACAGTGTGAACTGTGGTCTATGGTTGGTGGCAAGGCTCCAGGATGTGTAAGTTCATTGAGGTTGGTGGGCCACACTATGGGAGATGTTTGTGTGGGATGTGGTGGGAGGTGTGGGAGGTGGGCAGCATGGGAATCCCAGTGGGTTCCGTGTAATATTTTGGGTAATCTAAGCACCTCTTAAAATATATGTATATATATATATATAAAAAATAAAAATAAATTTCCAAAAAAAATAAAAAAATAAAAAAAAAATAAAACTGTTACAGGTATCTGCTTCTGGCTATTTCAAAAGGCTAAAATGCATCAAGACTATAATTCAATAAGCTATTACAGTTATTGGTATTTTCTTTTGGCTACATTGCAAAATATCAGGTTAACAATTGCTTAAAATACAGTTCAGTGAATTAAAACACATTATTTTTTCAGTTACAAATCTCCCATTTCTTCTTGTCAATTCCTCAATCTTGAGGGATTTATGGATGATGATAATTCTGACTTCTTCATGCTGAAAAGCAGCAACAACCTTATATTCTGAGGGATTGGAGGAATAAGACTTCTATGAGAAAATATATTCTTTGACTTCAGGTTTTGGCTGGATTACCCATGTTTTCTTTTTGCTATTCTAGTATGCCAAGGCTGAGATAAAAGTACAGACAAAGAGGAGATCCAAGATGGTGGAGTAGGGAACAACAGGCTGCACTCCTCCTCCAGAAACTGTAGGAAACTAGGCAGGCTTGTCTGGCATAAGGGAAGCCACAGGACCATAGGGTGATTGGATAGAGTGGCTGGAGAGAGGGGTTCCAGTTAGCTCTGGGGAAGAGGGTAGCTGTTGGTGATATGGCAGGACTGATGGCACCCAGTCTTCTCTGAGGAAGAGGAGAGCTGCCAGGCAGTTTGGTGCACATGCCAACACATAGCTGGCTCTAGGGAAAAGGGGAGCAGGGGAGGTGATCAGGTGTTCCTCCTGGCACCCAGGCAGCTCCTGAGAGAATAGGGGCTACAGGGCAATAGGGTGTGCATGCTGGCACCCTGTGGTCCCATAGGTCCCCAAATATTGCACCCCAAAACAGCAGGATACACATTCTTCTTGAGTGTTCATGAAGTATTCCCCAGGATAGACCATGTGCTAAGGCATAGAACAAGTCTCAACAAATTAAGAAAGATTGAACTTATACAAAGCAGTTTCTCTGACCACAATGGAATGAAGTTGGAAATCAACAAGGGGCAGAGAAATGAAATAGGCACAAACATATGAAAGTTAAACAACACAGTCTTAAACAATCAGTGGATCAAGGAAGAAATTGCAAGAGAAATCAGCAACTACCTTGAAGTGAATGAAAATGAGAACACAGCATATCAAAGCTTATGGAATTCCCTAAAAGCAGTTTTGATAAGGAGATTTATAGCCATTAATGCCTATATTAAAAAAGAAGAAAGAGCTAAAAGCAAAGACCTAATTGCACACTTGGAGGAACCAGAAGAAGAAAAACAAACTATTCTCAAAGCAAACAAAAAGGAAGAAAGAAATATTAACACAGAATTAAATGAAATCGAGAATGAAAACACATCAGAAAGAATTAACAAGACAAAATGAGATATTTTGAGAAAATTAATAAAATTGAAAAACTCTTAGGTAAACTAACAAAGAAAAAAAATAAAGAAGCTGCAAATGAATAAAATCAGAAATGAGAGAAGGGACATCAAGATTGACCCCACGATCTCCTCAAAATTAAAAACTTCTGCACCTCTAAGGATGTTATTAAGAAAATAAAAAGGCAACCTACCCAATGGGAAAAAATATTCGGCAACCATGTATCTGATAGGAGTCTAATATCCTGCATATATAAAGAAATCCTTCACCTCGAAAATAAAAGGACAAACAACCCATATAAAAAATGGGCAAGTGACCTGAAAAGACACTTCTCCAAGGAAGAAATACAAATGGCTAAAAAGCACATGAAAAAATGCTCAACATCACTTGCTATCAGGGAAATGCAAATCAAAACTACAATGAGATACCATCTTACACCCATCAGAATGGCAGCTATTAAAAAAACAGGAGACACTAAATGTTGGAGAGGATGTGGAGGAATGGGAACCCTCATCCACTGCTGGTGGGACTGCGGTATGGTCCAGCCACTGTGGAGGACAGTTTGGCGGTTCCTCAGAAAACTTGCAATAGATCTTCCGTACGATCCAGCAATTCCACTACTGGGTATATACCCAGAAGAACTGAAAACAAAAATACAAACAGATATATGCACACCAATGTTTATAGCGGCATTGTTCACCATTGCCAAAAGTTGGAATCAGCCCCGGTGCCCATCAACAGACGAATGGATAAGCAAAATGTGGCACATACATACAATGGAATATTACTCAGCGGTAAGAAGGAACAAAGTG
>JAKSZT010014743.1:1565646-1623454 GCA_026826555.1 Tolypeutes matacus | reverse complement strand
TTCCCTTCTCACCAGCCCCCCGGGGCCCGTGATACCCCTCTCTCCCAACCCATGGAATGTCAAGATTCACAGTTACATGCCCTGGGGATTTGAACCGACCCTTCCTAATCCACCCACCCCCAAGTGCTGCACCACCAAACCCAGGAACACCACCACTCATCTGCCCCATCCCCCAACATGCAACCACACTCTATCCCTTTACCATAGATTATGTCCATATGGGTGATGGCTCAAAGCCTGCTCTTCTCTTATCTCCTTTGTTAACCTATCTTTCAGACAATGGTTCTCAGAGACTGCTCACTTTCCTCAGTTCAGATCAGTGAGGTCATATACTGTTCATCCTTCAGTGACTGGCTTGCTTCACTCAACATAAGGTCTTCAAGATTCATCCACATTATTCCATGTGTTAGCACTTTGTTCCTTCTTACAGCTGAGTAATATTCCATTGTATGTATGTACCACATTTTGCTTATCCATTCATCTGTTGATGGGCACCGGGGCTGATTCCAACTTTTGGCAATGGTGAACAATGCCGCTATGAACATTGGTGTGCATATATCTGTATGTATTTTTGTTTTCAGTTCTTCTGGGTATATACCCAGCCGTGGAATTGCTGGATCATACGGAAGATCTATTGCTAGTTTTCTGAGGAATCGCCAAACTGTCCTCCACAGTGGCTGGACCATACCACAGTCCCACCAGCAGTGGATGAGGGTTCCTATTCCACCACATCCTCTCCAACATTTAGTGTCTCCTGTTTTTTTAATAGCTGCCATCCTGATGGGTGTAAGATGGTATCTCATTGTAGTTTTGATTTGCATTTCCCTGATAGCAAGCGATGTTGAGCATTTTTTCATGTGCTTTTTAGCCATTTGTATTTCTTCCTTGGAGAAGTGTCTTTTCAGGTCACTTGCCCATTTTTTATATGGGTTGTTTGTCCTTTTATTTTTGAGGTGTAGGATTTCTTTATATATGCAGGATATTAGGCTCCTATCAGATATATGGTTGCTGAATATTTTTTTCCCATTGGGTAGGCTGCCTTTTTATTTTCTTAATAACATCCTTTGAGGTGCAGAAGTTTTTAATTTTGAGGAGATCCCATTTATCAATTTTTTCTCTTGCTGCTCGTGCTTTGGCTGTGAAGTTCATGAAACCATTTCCTATTACAAGGTCCTGTAGATGCTTCCCTACATTATCTTCCAAGGTTTTTATGGTTTTGGCTCTTATATTTAGATCTTTGATCCATCTTGAGTTGATTTTTGTATAAGGTGTGAGATGGTATTCTTCTCTCATTCTTTTGGATATGGATATCCAGTTCTCCAAGCACCACTTGTTAAAGAGGCCACTCTCTCCCAGCTGAGTGGGTTTCGTGGCCTTGTCAAATATCAGATGACTGTATATGCGAGGATCTATATCAGAACTCTCAATCCGGTTCCATTGGTCAGTAGGTCTATCCTTGTGCCAATACCATGCAGTTTTGATCACTGTAGCTTTGTAGTATGTTTTAAAGTCAGGTAGTGTGATACCTCCAACTTCATTTTTCTTTTTCAATATATCTTTGGCAATTCGGGGCCTCTTACCTCTCCAAATATATTTTGTGGTTAGTTTTTCCAGTTCCTTAAAAAATATAGTGTTGACTTTTATTGGGATTGCATTAAATCTGTAGATTAGTTTGGGTAGGATAGACATCTTGATGATGTTTAATCTTCCCATCCATGAACAGGGAATATTTTTCCATTTATTTAAGTCTTCTTTGATTTCCTTTAACAGTGTTGTGTAGTTTTCTGTATATAAGTCCTTTACATCTTTAGTTAAATTTATTCCTAGGTATTTGATTCTTTTGTTTACTATTGTAAATGGTATTTTTTTCCTGATTTCCTCCTCAGTTTGCTGGTTATTGGTGTATAGAAATGCTACTGATTTTTGAGCATTGATCTTATAGCCTGCAACATTACTGAACTCCTTTATAAGTTCTAGAAGCCTTGTTGTCGATTTCTCAGGGCTTTCTATGTATAGGATCATGTCATCTGCAAATAATGAAATTTTTACTTCTTCTTTTCCAATCTGGATGCCTTTTATGTCCTTTTCTTGTCTCAGTGCTCGAGCAAGTACTTCTAAGACAATGTTAAATAGGAGCGGTGATAGTGGGCATCCTTGTCTTGTTCCCGATCTCAGAGGGAAGGCTTTTAGGATTTCACCGTTGAAAATGATGTTAGCTTTGGGTTTTTCATATATACCCTTTATCATTTTCAGAAAGTTTCCATCTATTCCTATCTTTTGTAGTGTTTTTATGAGGAAAGAGTGCTGTATTTTGTCAAATGCTTTTTTGACATCTATAGAGATGATCATGTGATTTTTTTCTTTCAGTTTGTTTATGTGGTGTATTACATTGATTGATTTTCTTATATTGAACCATCCTTGCATACCCGGGATGAAACCCACTTTGTCATGGTGTATAATCCTTTTGATATGTTGTTGAATGCGATTAGCAAGTATTTTGTTAAGGATTTTAGCATATAGGTTCATTAGAGAAATTGGTCTGTAATTTTCCTTTCTTGTGGTATCTTTATTTGGTTTTGGTATTAGGGTAATGTTGGCATCATAGAATGAGTTAGGTAATATTCCTTGTACTTATATTTTTTGGAAGAGCTTAAGTAGAATTGGTGTTAGCTCTTTCCAGAATATTTGGTAGAATTCAGCTGTGAAGCCATCTGGTCCTGGACTCTTCTTAGTTGGGACGTTTTTAATGACTGAGTCTCTCTCTTTACTTGTAATTGGGCTGTTGAGTTCATCTATTTTTCTTTCATCAATGTCAGCAGTTTGTGGGTTTCTAGAAACTTGTCCATTTCCTCTAAATTGTCATTCTTGTTGGCATATAATTTTTCAAAGTATCCTCTTATGATACTCTTTATTTCTGTGGGGTCAGTAGTGATATCACCTTGCTCATTCCTTATTTTATGTATTTGCATCTGTTCTCTCTTTTTCTTTGTTAGTCTGGCTAAGGGTTTGTCAATTTTGTTGATATTATCGAAGAACCAGTTTTGGTTTTGTTTATTGTTTCCAGTGCTTTCTTATTCTCTATTTCATTTAGTTCTGTTCTAATCTTGGTTATTTCCTGTTTTCTACTTCCTTTAGGTTTAGTCTGTTTTTATTTTTCCAATTCCTCCAAGTGTGCAGTTAGGTCTTCAATTTCAGCTCTTTCTTCTTTTTTCATATATGAATTTATGGCTATGAACTTCCCTCTCAGGACTGCTTTCGCTGCATCCCATAGGTTTTGATATGTTGTGTTGTTGTTTTCCTTAGTTTCAAGGTAGTTACTGATTTCTTTTGAAATTTCCTCTTTGATCCACTGTTTGTCTAAGAGTGTGCTGTTTAACTTCCATATCCTTGTGCCTAACCTGTTTCTCTGGCCCTTATTGATTTCCAACTTCATTCCGTTGTGGTCAGAGAAATTACTTTGTATAATCTCAATCTTTCTGAATTCATTGAGTGTTGTTTTGTGGCCTAGCTTGTGGTCTATTTTGGAGTATGTTCCATGTGCACTGGAGAAGAATGTAAATCCCGCTGTATTTGGTTGTAGTGTTCTGTATATGTCTATTAAGTCAAAATCTTCTAATGTATTGTTGAGTGCCTTAGTTTCTTTATTGATTCTCTGCCCAGATGTTCTGTCTAATGATGACAGTGGTGTGTTGAAGTCCCCTGCTATAATTGTAGAGGAATTTATTTCTCCTCTTACTTTTTCCAGAGTTTGCCGCACGTATTTTGAGGCACCTCGATTAGGTGCGTAAATGTTGATGATTGTTCTCTCTTCTTGAGAGATTACTCCTTTTACTAATATGAAGTGTTCATCTTTGTCTCTTACAATAGTTTTGTATTTAAAGTCTATTTCGTCTGATATTAGAATAGCTACTCCTGCCCTTTTTTGGCTATTGTTAGCTTGTAAAATGATTTTCCAGCCATTCACTTTCAGCCTCCTTGAATCCCTGTGGCGAAGGTGGGTTTCTTTTAGACAGCATATAGATGGATCATATTTTCTTATCCATTCTGCCAATCTGTGTCTTTTGATTTGTGAATTTAATCCATTAACATTCATTGTTATTACTCATAACGAATTTCTTACTTCAGCCATTTTTTCTTTGTGTTAATGTATGTCATATGTTGTTTTCTTTCTCTTTTTGACTTTCAGTTGTTTTTAAACTCTCCTCCAACTCTCTGTCCTTTGTTTTTTCCTTTCAACTTGTAGAGATTCCTTTAATATTTCTTGAAGTGCTGGTTTCTTCTTGACATACTCTCTTAATTTCTGTTTTAGCTGTGAATATTTTGAACTCTCCGTCATTTTTGAATGCCAATTTTGCTGGATAGAGGATTCGTGCCTGGAAGTTTTTTCTTTTAGTGTTTTGACTATGTCATACCACTGTCTTCTAGCCTCCATGGTTTCAGCTGGGAAATCAGCCCTTAATCTTATTGTGCTTCCCTTGTATGTGATGGTTCTCTTTTCTCTTGCTGCCTGAGTATTTTCTCTTTGTCTTGAGCATTGGACAATTTGACAAGTATATGTCTTGGAGTTGGCCTGTTGGGATTTATACTATTTCGGGTGCGCTGTGCTTCCTGGATCTGCACATCCATCACTCTCAATAGAGTTGGGAGCTTTCAGCCATAACTTCCTTCAATCTCCTTCTGTTCCCTTTCCCTTCTCTTCTCCTTCTGGGATGCCCATAATGTGTATGTTTGTGCATCTTGCATTATCGTTTAATTCCCTGAGACCATGCTGGATTTTTCCTATCTTTTTGTCTATCTGTTCTACAATCTCTTTGATTTCAACTATGTTGTCTTCCATATATCTAATTCTTTCCTCTGCCTGTTCAATTCTGCTGCCATGTGAGTCCAGCATCTTTTTAATTTCTTGACTTGTGCCTTAGTTTGCCATCATATCCATTTCCTTTTTAGGTGTGTTAGCTATTTCTTCAGTATGTTCTCCCAGTTTCTTCTTTATATCCTTAATCTCTTCCTTCAGTTCTTTAAGTTGGTCCATGATATTTGTTTGGATAACTTTGATTAGTTGTTTGATGTACTGCATTGCTTTCTGGTTTTTATTTTGTGCATTGGACTGGTCCATGTTTTCCAGTTTTTCAGAGTCATTTGTATTTTTCTGTTGCACTCTGGTCATCATATTATCTTGATGGGTTTGTTCAGTTGATTAGCTTTCCTCTATGCTCTAGAATTTTATTTAGCTGTTGGTTCTGTGTGTGAGTTAAGTTTTCTCTTTGGCTGTTTTTCTTCTTATTTTATTTCCTTGCTTCTTTCTATGTTCCCTTGAAGGCAAAAGGTTAGGGCCAGAGGAATCAAAAGATGTAAGGAAGGCAGAAGGATAATAGAAATATTGATAAAAGTTAGAAGAGGGGCAAAATGAGACTTAATGAGATGAATATTTAACTTGTGTAGGCAGTGTAGAGTACTAGGAAAAATATGGAGTTCCTACAATGGACTGGGAAACAAATGGAGGAATATATATATATAGTGATTTAGAAGGCTAGATTTATGAGGAGGGAGAGAAATAGTAGAGAAATGTCCGAAAGGAAAAACTTAATACTAATAAAAAAAAAAAGAAAAAAGAAGAAGAAGAAAACAAAGTAGATGGGATAGAAATTGACACCCTTAAGTTGTGGGCCTATGAAAAAATGTTGTCTCTAAGAGCCACAACACAAAACAGAAGTCAGAAAGATGCAGGAAGTATAAGTGATAATTTGTAATACAGAATCAAAATATACAGCGAGTGGGATATTACTGAATAAGAAGCCCAGCAAAGAAGCGACCAGTTGGCAGCACCTATTTAAAAAAAAAAAAAAAAAGGAAGGAAAAAGGAAGGGGGGAGGAAAATGGGAATAATAGCAATAGACCAGAAAGTAATAGAGAGAAACCAAAGATCCACACAGGCAAGCAGTCAAACAGAGCTAAGAGGGGTCAATGATTCCCCTAGGGTCCACGTGGATCCTTCCTGCCTACTTGTGTTTATCAATGAATTTCCCTACAGGGTTCTATATGCAGGTCCTGAAGCAGCTTTTAGCTATTAAACTAAATTAAAAAGAATTTGTTTTTCATTTGCTGAGGTGACCTCTCTTTTTTTTTTTTTTTTTTTTTTTAGCCAAATGCAGGACCCAAAATAATTCCTCCTCTAGACCAACCCCCTTATGGAAGGGACCCTAGCTGGGCCCATGGAAATTAATCAAGCACGTCCCACTTTCCAGACTCCCCAGGTTACCTGAAGCTCTGATGTTAGTCAGTGAGGAGTGTTAAAGATGGCAGATTCCGCCCCTTCTTGCGCTGAGCTCCAGCGTCCCCGGGCTACTCAGTAAATCAGTTTGAGTGCAGATTCGCATTTGCTCTCAGTGTAATGGTGCTTCAGGTCGGCTTATCTGCTCCCCAAAGCTATGGGGCAGTGGAGGCAGCCAGTTCAATGTCTAAAAATATAAAATACCCTTCCCTGTCTTCCAACCAAACCCTCCCTTTTTTGGGAAGTGTCCCTTCTCCCTGGCTCCGCAGCGGCCCGGTTCTTATCACTGGGTGGCTAGGGAAATCAGCTGCGTTTCCCAACCAAAATCCCCCTTCCAGTTCACCGGGTGCTGATTAGCTCGTTTGCTCTGTTCACACAAGGTCCAAGGGGCACCAGGCAGCCAGATCCCCAGAAAATAAAACTTTTTCGCCCCACCCCTGGCTCCAAATGGCCGTTTTATTTCATTTTATTTTTTTTTCCCTAACTGCGGGGCTCAGCTGTCTGTGCCAACCTCCACCAGCAGCCTCAAAACACACGAATCTCCACCGTTCAGTCTACGCCGCCGATCCGCGCAGATAGATATCCCAAGCTTCTCAGTCCACGCGTGCACAGCACAGACCCCCGGGCAGGACCCCGCCCACAATCCGCCTTGCTCTGGGAGCTTGCAGTGTGCGCCCTCCTACACTAACGCCATCTTGGCCCCCTCAAAGGACATTGTTAAGAAAATAAAAAGACAGCCTACCCAATCGTAGAAAATATTTGGCAACCATATATCTGATAGGAGCCTAATATCCTGCATATATAAAGAAATCCTACACCTCGAAAATAAAAAGACAAACAACCCATTAAAAAATGGGCAAGTGACCTGAAAAGTCACTACTCCAAGGAAGAAATACAAATGTCTAAAAAACACATGAAAAAATGCTCGACATCGTTAGCTATTAGGGAAATGCTAATCAAAACTACAATGAGATACTATATTACACCATCAGAATGGCAGCTATTAATAAACAACAGACTATAAGTGTTGGAGAGGATGTGGAGGAATAGGAACCCTTATCCACTGCTGGTGGGATTGTGGAGGACAATTTGGTGGTTCCTCAGAAAACTAACAATAGATATTCTGTATGATCCAGCGATTCCACTGCTGGGTATATACCCAGAACAATTGAAAGCAAAGACGAACAGATATATGCACACCAATGTTCATAATGGCATTGTTCACCATTGCCAAAAGTTGAAATCAGCCCTGGTGCCCATCAACAGATGAATGGATAAACAAAATGTGGTACATACATACAATGGAATATTACTCAGCTGTAAGAAGGAATAAAGTGCTAACACATGGAATAACATACATGAATCTCAAAGACCTTATGTTGAGTGAAGCAAGCCAGGCATTGAAGGATGAACAGTATATGACCTCACTGATTTGAATTGAGGAAAGTGAGCAGTCTCTGAGAACCATTGTCTGAAAGATCAGTTAACAAGGGAGAGAAAGAGAAGAGAATGTGTGAGCCATCACCCATATGGACATAATCTATGGTAAAGTGATAGAGTATAGTTGCATATCGAAGAATAGGACAGGTGGGTTGTGATATTACTGGGTTTGGTGGTGCAGGGTTGACAGGTGGGTAGATTAGGAAAGGTGGATTAGAATACCCAGGATACTGGGTGTAGATTTGAGAGGGGGACTAGGTGAACATTTGATTTGTGGGTATGATGTTGAAAGTGCAGGAGTGGGAATGCTCTTTTGGCAATATGACAAGGTAGTGTCACTGGTTTAAGGTGTAGGTTAGGGGGGCATCCAGGATGGGGTGCATCTGGAGTAGGCTTCTTGGGAGTGTGTGAGTGTTCATCCTGTCATAATGTGTAGTGTTGGGGTGTGAGGACCCACATGGTGATTGGGAAGGAGATGGTACCCATTTTTGGGAGGACCAATTCAACCAGAAACAGATAGGTGGGTTTCTCATAGGAGCAAGGGTGGATCATAATAGGGGAGTATTATCAGTGTGTCAAGACTTCTTGTTGCATGTAACTATGAATCTTGTCATCCAATGGGAGTGTCATGTGCCCCAGGGGGATGGGGAGGAAGGAACAGAAAAGATCAAACAGTGTGTATTTAGTGGTCATGGGAAATGTTTTTCATTACCTTACAGTAATGGACATAGGACAAGGTAAATATCATCAAAAATTATTAACCTGTACCATCTAAATTGTAAACTATACTGTAAACCATTGACAATGTTTAGTAGCTATGTTTCAGTATCTGCATAACAGTTATAACAATGCTATCATCCACATTAAAAAGGTTGTAACATGGGGTGAGGAAAGGGGAAGGAGATTGGGTATATGAGAGTCTCTAGTATTCTGTGTGTGGCTTTGCTGTGACCTAAAACTTCTTTGAAAATTAAATGAAAATTTGGGAGACACTGGGTAGTGAGATGGGGAAGGTGCCATGGCACAGACTGGACACCTGATAATGCAGTGATAAAAGGAAAAACTAATATTAATAAATTTTTAAATTTTTAAATTTTTTTTTGTTTTTTCCCCATTTTTGAATGTCCCAATCCTTTAATTTTAGCTTATTTTTAGTTTTTTTCTGAGTTTCCATGTATTTTATCTCTTACCTTCAAGATTCTCATTATTATTTTACTTTCCTATTAATTGTATTTGGCTATTACATGGGCTTCATCTTCAGGAAAGGTTTATATCACAGAAGGTTACAACAGGGGCAGCAGAGGACCATTGGTTGGGGGTGTCTGGGATGGGGGTTTCATGGGAGGAAGTTCACCTGAATATACTTGAAAGATATATAAAATTGTTCAAATGACCAAGGGGTGGGGCATGATCACAGTGGTTAGACAATCATTCAATAAATGAGGCAGTAATGAATTCTCAGACTGGAGAGCTCTGCCACATTATCCAAGGGAACAGCAACAGTCCCCCAAGTGCAGGGGCAGTGTCTGGCAAAGGAAGATGATCCACTGATGAGTTCTTGTTATTGATGACTAGTCTTATGAGTCTTTGCTCTTGTAATTGAAACTTAACCTACTGTTAGGGGTGCTTAAGCATTGCCACCAGAGGGCCTCCTTGTTGCTCAAACGTGGCCTCTCTCTAAGCCAAACTCAGCATATGAATGCATTACCTTACCCCTAGCATGGGACATGACTCCCAGGGATGAGCCTCCCTGGCAACAAGGGATTAATACCAAGTGCCAACTGGCAATATGACTGGAAAAAGACCTTGAATAAAAGGGGGAAAAGTTAAAGACAAATGAGTTCATGTGGCTAAGAGACTTCAAAGAGAGTCAGGAGTTCATCCCAGAGGGATGCACACCTCAGTAGGCTCTCATAGAACACTACATTGGGTATCACCCCACACAGAGGGGTTTCTGAGGGCTCTGGAGACACTCAGGTCCTATATAAGGGGGGATAGCTCCAGAGATTGATGTATTATCATTGGCTCTACTTTGGAATCTGTGCTCCTGAGAGTGACAAGAGTTGGACTCAAATAAGTCCTCCCTGCACATGGTCCATCAGTCCCTTCTATTCAAACCTATATGTGATGCTGGAGTTTGTAGGTGTACTTCCACAGACTGGAACCTTTGACCTGCCCATGTGCCAGCTGTGCCTGGAATCTCGGTGGAGCTGCAACTCCTACTTTACAGCTCAATGGACTCACCCATGTCACCTGGTGAGGATACAATGATGGACAATGGCCATCCCTAGGGAATGGAGAAAGCCTGCAGCTGCAGGCAGAATAATCACATCCATTGTATCCATGGGATATAAGCCCCCTCTCACTTAGAGGTGGAGTGGACATCACCATATCAAACTCCTCAGGATTGGGGGAAGAGCTGTGGACTACAGTGGACTTAATGGTATTCTGTTGTAGACCTATTGTGATTCAAGCTATGGAAGAAATTACAACAGTGAGGTGGAGCCAGTGGCCACTGGATTCATTGGGGGCAGGCAAGGGAAAAGCAGTTGTAATACAGGAGCTTTTCCAGGACTTGGGAATTATTCTCAGTGTCATTACAACAACAGATATAGGCCATTTTACATCAGCATATAACATGCAGAACTGTGTGGGAGAGAGTGTGGTCTACAATGTGAACTATGGTCCATGCTTAGTGGCAGAGCCCCAGGGTGTGTATATCCATTGCAGGTGATGTGCCACACTAATGAAAGATGTTTATGTGGGATGTTATGGGAGGTGTGGGAGGTGGGGAACATAGGAATCCCTGTAAATTTTGTGTAGCATTTATGAAATCTAAGCTTCTTTTTTTAAAAAGTAGTTTTATCTAATGCTCTCTGAGTGCACCAGGTTCTTCAATTTTGAAACCTAAGCAAACAACCTGTTTAACTGGCTATTATGAAGTTGCTTTCACTTACTATCACTGTCAAAACCCTGGTTTTGCCTAACGCACTGTGAATGCACCAGCTCCCTCCCTCTTGAAAATAAAGCAAGTTACTTGTTTAATTGGATACTAGGCACTTGTTTTCACTTACAATCATAGTCCAAATACTGGTTTTACTTAATGTTCTGTGAAAGCACCAGGTTCTTCAGTTTTGAAAAATAAGCAAGTTATTTTTTTAATTGGGTGATATGCAGTCATTTTCAGTTACACTCAATGTCAAAACACTTGTTTTACTGAACACTCTCTGAATGCAGTGGGTTTTTCTGTTTTTAATTCTTAGGAAGTAGTTGAATTTGCTGCTATGCATGTTTTCACTTGCATCCAATGTAAAAACCCTGGTTTTATCTAAAGCTCTGTGAGTGAAGGAGGTTCTCAGTTTTCCAAAATTATGCAATGTACTTGTTTAATAGGATACTATTCACTTGTTCTCACAATCAATGAAAAAAACACTGGTTTTACCTAACACTCTGTGAATGCAGGAGCATCTTCAGTTTTGAAAACTAAGCAACTTTCTAGTTGAATTGCCTGTGACACAAGTTTTCACTTATAATCAATGTCAAAGCAGTCATGATACATGAGTCTGTGAATGCAGTCACTTCTTTACTTGTGAAAACCAAGCAAGTTCCTTGTTTAATTGGCTGCTATGCACTTGTTTTAACATACAATTAATGACAAACCCTTGTTTTACCTACCTTTCTGTGAATGCATGAGGTTCTTCAGTTTTGAAACCTAAGAAATTTACATGTATAATTGGCTGTTAGACACTGGTTTTCACTTACAAGCCATGTTTTTTTTTTAATTTGTATGCTTTATTAATATGTATTAGTAAAATTGATTTGTTAAAAAAATTCCTTGGACAAAAGAAAATATATAACAATCTGTATTAGTCAGCCAAAGGGGTGCTAATGTAAAATACCAAAAATGGGTTGGTCTTTATAAAGGGTATTTATTCGGGGTAGAAGTCCACAGATACCAGGCCATAAAGCGTTAAGTTTCTTCTCTCACCACAGTCCATTGCCACGTGTTAGAGCAAGACAGCTGCCGGCGTTTGCCAGGGTTCAGGCTTCTGGGGTTCCTCTCTTCCCGGGGCTGCATTTCTCTATGGGCTTAGCTCCTGTTTCCTCCACAAGGTCAGCTGTAGATGATCAGGCAAACGGCTTGCTTTTCTTCTCCTGGGGCCTTCTTTCCAACATCAAAACTTCTTCTCAAAAGACTGCCTCAACTGTCCTTTGCCTTGCCTTTAATATTCAATTCCCCACCCACCAAGGAGTGGGGTGCTCAATGCCCTAATCCTAACCTAATCATGCCCAGATTAACAGATCAGTTTTCAAGCGTGATCCAATTATATTTTTGGAATTCATAATTACACCAAATTCCCCAATGGTTACATTCCACCCTCTGAATTCCAAAAATACATTACAATTCTCACAAAAAACTTAAATCAGTAACAATTCAAGTACAAAATCATATCAAAATCTTTTTAAAGAAATACAGTTCATCTTGAGGCAAAGTCCCATCTGCTATAGACCTCTGAATCTTACAAAACCATGTAACTGCTTCCAATATACAAATGGAAAGACAAAAGATAAACATTTTCAAAATTATAAGGAGAAATTGGGATGTTAAACATGAGTCATGGATCCTCTACAGTTCAGTAAACTTGCAGGGCATCCTCCATTCGATTTCAAAGTCTGAGAGTCATTCTTAAGATGATGGTTTCTTTTCCTTGGGGCCACATGGGAACCCACCCATTCCACAGGCTTGCTCAATGGCCATTTTCTTGGTTCCACCCTCATCAAGCATCTGGGTGTCGACCAAGCTCCAGACCTCACCCTCCAAGAGTATTGGGGTGATTGCCACACCTTACCCAATCTTTGGATTAGAGTTTTAGCCCCCTTAGTACACTGAGGGGAAGACAACATTCCCCTTAACCTTTGGCATACAAGTTCAAAACTTTCAGAGCAACGAGTTTACCACCTGGCCTTCCCTAACCTTTGGCATACAGGCTCAACCCTCTCAGAGCAATGGGTTGACCACCTGGCCTTCCCTAATCTATGGGGGACAGGTACACCCCTCTCAGACCAATGGGGTGTTGACCTTAACCGCCCTAATCTTTGAGGAATGTACTCTAACCTCCCTGCACCCTGGGATGGCAAAACTCTTCCTGAACATCGGGTGGGGACATCCACCCTCTTCAACTGCTGGGGAAAACTCACCCTCTCTGTATATATGGGTGGGGCTCCTCTCTTGGCCCAAGGAGATGTCTTAATCCCAGATCTCTGCTTCCACGGTTTTCTTCTTAAAGCTTTTTCTCCTTCAGTCTCTCCTTTCCATGTCCTCTTTTGTCCAAGATGACAGTGGTTTTGTTCATATAGCATTCTCAAAAACGTTGTTGGTTTAGCATGCAAGAAGCAGGGGTCCAAGCCATCAGACAGTAAGACTTTCCACAAGTCTTTCCGAGATAACTGCATCTTCAATTCTGAGTTATGTGTTCCAAGTTTAGTAAAGTCTTCAAATAGGGCATTTCCATCTGGGAATTTGATTTTCAGAAACTTGGAAGTTCCGGAATCAGTTTCTGTTTTCTTTGTGCCCAAAAGTTCAGTCCGTAGTGTATTTCGCTCATCTAGTATTTTGCTATAAGCTGCAAGGAGAAGCCAAGCCACATTTTCCGAGTTTACCTTGGAAAGTTCTTTAGGTAAATGCTCTGGTTCGCCATTTTCAAATTCTGTCTTCCATATAACACCAGGAGTTAATCTTGTTAAGTTCTCTGCAACTTTAAAACATGGATCGCCTTTCCTCCAGTTTCCAATAAAAGTTTCATCATTTACTTCTAAGGCATCATAGAAAGTCTCTTTAGCGTCCATATTGCTATCAACAGTTTCTTCAAAGCGATCTTGGCCTTTTCCATCAAGCATTTCACAATTCCTCCAAAAAATACCCCTTACCCATTTATAAAACAGTTCCAACATTTTGGTATATGCAAAAGCACTTCCCCACTCCTCGGTACCAAATTCTGTATTAGTCAGCCAAAGGGGTGCTAATGTAAAATACCAAAAATGGGTTGGTCTTTATAAAGGGTATTTATTTGGGGTAGAAGTCCACAGATACCAGGCCATAAAGCATGAAGTTTCTTCTCTCACCACAGTCCATTGCCACGTGTTAGAGCAAGACAGCTGCCGGCGTTTGCCAGGGTTCAGGCTTCTGGGGTTCCTCTCTTCCCGGGGCTGCGTTTCTCTCTGGGCTTAGCTCCTGTTTCCTCCACAAGGTCAGCTGTAGACAATCAGGCAAACGGCTTGCTTCTCTTCTCCTGGGGCCTTCTTTCCAACATCAAAACTTCTTCTCAAAAGACTGCCTCAACTGTCCTTTGCCTTGCCTTTAATATTCAATTCCCCACCCACCAAAGGATGGGGCGCTCAATGCCCTAATCCTAACCTAATCATGCCCAGATTAACAGTTCAGGTTACAAGCATGATCCAATTATATATTTGGAATTCATAATTACACCAAATTCCCCAACGGTTACACAATCATAAAAAAAAAAATAGAATTCCCTGGAATGGTTTATCAATGAAGGCCATGGGATCTGCTCCTCTAGACTTCTTTACAAGCAGGGTACTCAGCACAATAAGAGCTTTAAGGTAAACTGCCTGGAAGTAAGAAGGGGGGTATGGGGGCTGTGGAATAAATATTAGATATAGTTTCTGGGTCATTCCAACATGACTGTGAGGAGCACAACTTTGGTTCCTACCTTCTAGGAGTTGACAATTTAACCAGAGAGGCCACAAACCAAGGATACTGGCCATTTTCTACATGTTAGAAACTGCTAAGCTCTTCCAGACAGATGACCTCATTCAATCCTCACATAGGAATCCTCATAGAGGATCTTTAAATGGAGGAAACAGACTCAGCATGTTTAAATGTCTCCCTCAGAGTTACACTGCTAGCAAGTGGTAGAGCCAGGACTTGAACTCAGAGTTCAACATCAAAACCACTTAACCACTATGAGTACCATACAAGCCTAAAAAAATGAAGAAAGAAAAATCTATTAGACAATTAAAAGGTCGCCACCTACTACAACAAAAAGAACACTTTACTCACGTACAGCTCATATTGCTGTGGGTAGAAAACTCCTGAGTGTCTGAGGCTAAGCAATGAGCCTACTACTACTACAGGGTCTGAGCAGAAAACACAGGGCACCCTCACCCTGCTGGGGCCTTTTCACCCAGTGCCAGCCTCTCCAGATGGCTGCTTCCAGCAGGGAGTAGAAAGTATAATCCCAGGCACTTGGGGTCCTGCCCAGACACCCTCTCCCTTGCCTCAGACAGCAATGCCAAGCGGTGGTCATAGAGCACACATAGATTCCCTCATTCCTGGAAGGCTGAAAGGTCTGGCAGCTGTGAGTAACCAAACTATCTTTGTTTACAAAATAAAATAAAACCTAGAATTTGAGAACCTTCTCATTTATTTTCATATCTACTTTTCTCATAAATGGTTCTCTAAAAGAATTAAAGAACCTCAAAAGTATGGATTAAGGTTTTTCACTTTTTAAGCCATATATTTCTATACTTTTCTTAAAATAAATGTGTACTGCTTGAGCAATCACACTTGCACACAAATGTTACAAGTTCTTTTACAGAATAACCCAATGTAGGATGCCTTATACCTATTCAGAACCACACTAGACCTGAGATGCAAACTCATCTCATCCTTTCTTTGAATGTCTTCAAAGCTCTGACAGAGTTTTCTCATTAGGAGTGTCAAGGACATAGGGGCCAACCAGGCATGCCCTGGGCAGCCCCAGAGCCAGCAGGAACTGAGTCCCCTGGGGAAAGCACAGCTGCCCTCTAGCAGCAGCACCTTTCTCTGCATTGATGGGGGACTGAGGCTAAATGTGAACCTGGATTTAATAAAAATGCAAATTACAGGGTCACCGTCTGTATTCTTCTGGGGACTTGCTGCTAATGACCTAGGGAATCATTGTAAAGATACAAGGAATTGGGGAAAGAGGCAAAAACGTGATGGCAGCATATTTGTCTAAGTCTTTGCAGCCAAGACAGAAAAACAGTAAAACTGGATATAACTAGGAAACACTGAAAAAGCCAGACCTTCAACAGTCTTCAGGATATCCAAACTAACCACAGAAGGGGACAAAAGGGTTCCCGTGCTCATCTGTAGGTCTTTATGTGGGTCTATCAGACACTGAGGGACCACACAAAGTATGTCCCACACTGATGATCCCCAGTTTAAATGAAGAGCAATATCCCAACTCCCTTCCCAATAACTGCCCTTCAACATGACTACACTAGGAAGCTACACACATTCTGGCAACAGGGCCACAAAACCAACTTGAATTGCTGCCCTAGTAAGTACTCAGTCTTTAAACACAGAAATGGTATGACCTGGGCCAAATATCCTTGTCTTTGGAAATCACATCCAACCTCAGCAGTCACAAGTACCTGGGAGGAGGCAAAGAATGGCTTTCACAGCTGTTTCAAAGCCATGTGGGAAGATGGTACCATTGTCAAGGGCTTCGCACCCCTGGGGGGAAGCCCAAAACAGCAGGGCTGTCCTATGCACAAGGTCAGGTCCAGTGGTCTGGAGGCAAGAACCAGCTCTTCTGGAGAGCTGTCCTTTTGGTGATCCTTCCAGACATTCTCGTTTCCAGGTCTCTCCATGGTTATGGCCTTTGGCTTGATAGAACTCAATTAGGTTAAAACTAGTTTTAAAGAACTCCACAAGAAGGCTTTCTGGATTTGAGAACAATTTCTTCAGCATAAAAACACAGGATTAAAAAACAACAATAATAAATTAAGGGCTCTTGAGCCCAGACTTTTATGAAACCCTGATTAACATAACAGATCAAACAATCTCCCCATCCCATTCAGTCCATGTGAATAGCAGGTGACTTATAAGAGAGTGAGAATGAGCACAGCTGTCACCACCCACCTGGCATCCTAGGAGGTGGACTCGAGGCTGGGGAAGGAGGGCTCTCCCACTCCCTCCATCTGCACAGCACACAGGTAAGGGCCAGGGCCAGGCTCTGTGCCCCACTAGTCTTGAGCTCCTGCTGGTCATCCATCCTTCCTTCTTCCCTGGTACATTTTTGCAGCCCCAATTTCCCTGTTTTTATCCTGATTCCAACTACCAGATTCTTGAAGAACTCTTTGAAGAATCAAAGTATTCCTTCTTGTTTTAATGGTGAATAAATTTCTCCCTGCTGCTTTACCCTTTCAACATACCTGCAAGTATGGTTAACAGTATAGAAGGCTACAGCAAAATTCTAGATCATGTAGCTTGAAGATGAGAGAAACTTTAAAATAAAATATGTACTATTAAACATACTCATGAATTATATAGAAAATATTGTTTTCTGGATAAGTGCACCATGCATTTCCAAAAAAACCTTTCAAATCAGTTGATGTTAGGTTTGAATAAAATAAATTAAGCTTTCTTGCAGACAAGTTTCTTCCTTTATTACAAACATCAGCATCAGTATATTTTCAATAGATTTTAGATTTTGGGTGCCTTCTATCTTTATATTTTTGTTCAGACTCTCTTGCTCCAATTTTCTCACTTGCTCCAGGAAGTGAATAATTATAATCTGTTGTGACATAAGGTATTGTCCCTTCAAGTCCTTGATGGCTCTTGAAGACACACTGTGGGATGGAAATGCCCCCAACCAGCAGGCAATTCACATCTCTCAACACTTGTGGGGGAATGGCGGTGAGGATGTGGTAAAGCCTCTTCTCCATGTCAATCCCCCTACAAATTCCAAAACCCAAACAATAACACATGGGAGTCTGGGCAAGCAAGATAGGCCCCTGTGCATATCCTTTGACATGGTCTGAGATCTTGCAGAGACCGGCCAGCTGGTGTTCACCACATACATGATATGGGTAGGGGTGACATCTGTGTGACTGATATGGAGCATGACTGCATTGAAAGGGACCTGATATGGTGTCAGACCATGTAAAGGGTATACTGATTTTGGATTTGGGGGCTGCAGCTGGCCAAGGTAACTCAATACTGCCAATTCACAAAGAGCTTTGTTATGGAATTCTCTGTTTCATGGCATTTTTCTAAATGTAAACTCTCATTCAACAGACATCAGTTTGTGTCCAGAAAACACAATTGGACTCTCTTTTTCTTCATCAGCAAACTCCAAGTTTTCTGCTTCTGGAAGATCAAAACCTCTGTTGCTTACTTTGTGATTGCTTTTTGTGTACAAGCCATTGCTGTCATCCACATAGTTGGGGGTGAATTTTGGCATGTATCCACTCCAGGCAGAACTGAACTGGACAACATGGCTTGGAGACAGCAATTGGATAAGATCAATGAGAAGTAAAAACCCATTGCCTGTCACCCATCCCATTGTGTTGATGATCAGAGGAGATTCTCTCTTATAAGAGCTGAACACATATTTTATCATATCAATATAACTTTCAAAGTTTTCTTTACAAGAAGTTTTCCCATAATACATCATTTTCTGTGGTGTTCTCTGGTGAGTGAAAGGTGGTCCCAGAATTGGTTCTGTAACATTAAGTAGAGAAATGCAGCCAGGAGGAGTAAATTCTGTCTGCTCCAGGTCACATTCTATATAGTCAACAGAGGAAATACTAATTTAGCAATCAGATATCTATTAAACGTTGACTTTACAATGTCCTGGGCCCCACAAATCAGAATGACAGGGCAGCCATCTACCTCTTCACAAGAACCACTGACTAACCCTTTCACTGCTGAAATGACACTCTCAGTGAAATGAAGGCTTTTCTTCCTTTTAGTTCTCTATGCCTATAGGCCTCTAGTTTAAATAGCCAGCAGTATTTTTGGAAGTCAGATTCTTTTGTAAGAAAACAGGAGATAAACCTGGTTGGCTGAGCATAAAGTTTGTGATTGAGGTTTTCAGAAGTTCCAACATCACAATGGAACACAGAGGAGAAAAATACTTCATCAATTGACATCTGTTACCCTGGTTAAGATGAGTTTTGAGCAAAGTTCGGGCCTCCCTCTTCACTTCCTTCTTGCTTCTCTCAGACATCAAGTAATGAATGAACTGGGTTGATACTCAGGAGAGAGTAGGTGTAGGCAGATAAGACTTCACAGGCTAGCTGATCTGGCCTGAGGGCAAAACAAAGCACCTCCACCTGGCCATACAAGCAAGTCACACTACAGAGTTCACCAAAAACAAGAGGCTGCTGGAATTGCAGCAGGACCACCATGCAGTCCAGGCCCACCACCACCGACAGCAGGGTGGACTGATTTGAGGAGAATTCTGAGTCCAGGTCCGGGCCTGGGTCTGGGTCCAGGTTGGGTGTGGCAGCTGGGGCTGGGCAGGGTGCCATGGTCTGGAGCTGCTGGGCAGCCACCATGCTGGGCACCAGGCAGCTGGCCTCCCTCCAATCCCTGCTCACAACCTGGGACTGCAACAGCCACATTCACAGTCGCTGCAGTCACCACCAGCTGCACCATCACAGGGTCATGACCCAGCAGTGGTGCCTGCTGTTGAGGAGGTGCTGGGGTTGGGCCTGGCATGCCCACCACAAGCAATGTTAAAAGAGTAGTTTTATCTAACACTCTCTGGGTGCACTAGGTTCTTCAATTTTGAAACTTAAGCAAGTTACTTGTTTACTTGGCTGCTATGCACTTGCTTTCCCTTACAATGTCAAAACACTGGTTTTGCCCAGTGTTTTGTCCACTGTTTTGCACCACTTTTCTCCGTTTTGAAAATAAAGCAAGTTACTTGTTTAATTGGATGCTGCACTTGTTTTCACTTACAATTAATGACAAAACACTGATTTTACCTACTTCTCTGTGAATGCAGGAGGTTCTTCAATTTTGAAACCTAAGCAATTTACTTGTTTAATTGGCTGGTAGGCACTGGTTTTCACTTACAAGCATTGTTAAAAAGTAGTTTTAACTAACACTCTCTGGGTACACCAGATTCTTCAATTTTGAAACTTAAGCAAGTTACTTGTTTAATTAGCTGTTATACACTTGCCTTATCTTACAATCAATGTCAAAACACTGGTTTTGTGTAACACTCTGTGAATGCGCCTGCTTCCTCCCTCTTGAAAATAAAGCAAGTTCCTTGTTTAATTGGATGCTAGGCACTTGTTTTCACTTACAATCATACTCCAAACACTGGTTTTACCTAATGCTCTGTGAATGCACCAGGTTCTTCAGTTCTGATAACTAAGGAAGTTGCTTGTTTAATAGGCTTTCTATACACTTCTTGTCACTTACAAACCATGTCAAAACCCTGGTTAAACCTAAATGTCTATGAATGTGCCAGGCTATTCAGTTTTGAATACTAAACAAGTTACTTGTTTATTTGGCTGCTATGCACTTGTTGTCAATTACACTCAAGGTCAAATCTCTGGTTTTATCTAACACTCTGTGGATGCACCAGGTTCCTCTGTTTTTAAAATAAAGCAACTTATTTTTTACATTGGATGCTAGACACTTGTTTTCACTTAAAATCATAGTCCAAACACTGGTTTAACCTTACGCTCTGTGAATGCACCAGGTTGTTTTGAAAAATAGGCAAATTATTTGTTTAATTGGATGATAAGCACTTGCTTTCAGTTACACTCAAAATCAAACACTGGTTTTACCAGTCTCTGAAAACAGGAGGTTCTTCAGTTTTGAATTCTAAGAAAGTAGTTGAATTTGCTGCTATGCATTTGTTTTCCCTTGCAACCAATATCAAAACCCTGCTTTTACCTAATGCTCTGTGAATGAATGAGGTTTTCAGTTTTCAAAAATTAAGCAAGGTACTTGTTTAATATTCACTTGTTATCACAATCAATGAAAAAATACTGATTTTATGTAACACTCTGTGAATGCAGGAGGTTCTTAAGTTTTGAAAACTAAGCAACTTTCTAGTTGAATTGCCTGTGACACATGTATTCACTTACAATGTCAATGCTGTCTTGATACATAAGAGTCTGTGAATACAGTCATTTCTTCACTTGTGAAAACCAAGCAAGTTCCTTGTTTAACTGGATGATATGCACTTGTTTTCACTTACAATTAATGACAAAACACTGGTTTTACCTACCTCTCTGTGAATGCAGGAGGTTCTTCAGGTTTTTTTGTTTTTGTTTTCATTTGCAATACTCTTTTTTTCCCAAAGTATTTCATACTTTTATTAATAGATATGTATTCCTCAATCAATATTAAGTCTGTTTTTCTCCAGCACAACTTACTGATAAACCCATCTTTGAATCTGGCCAGATGTGTTGAACCATTATTTTGGTTTTAATTTTCACTTCCATGTTTATTAATGATGATTACCATCTTCTCATATATTTCTTTTCCATTTGTGTTTCCTCTTTGGTGAATTGCCTCTTCACATCCTTTTATCATTTTTCCATTGCATACTTTGTCTTTTTCTTATTGATTTGTAGAAGTTCTTTATATATTCTGGATACTAATTCTTTTCAAGGCATATAATATAAATATTTCCAAGTTTATAACCTGCACTGTCTTTTTTTTAACTTTAATTTGTACATTTAATAATTGAAAATATAAACAATTAAAAACTAAAAAGTAGACACAGGTGCATAAATATATACATTTCTCAATTAAGTGTAATGGATACATATGATTTTTTTTAAATAAAAAAATATGTTACACAATATATTTGGTTCATAGTAATGTATTCATACAGAATTTGTCCTTTTGTGTCTGGCTTGCTTCACTCAACATATTTTCCTCCAGGTTCATCCATGTTGTCATATGCTTTACGACTTCATTTCTTATAGCTGCATAATATTCCATCATGTGAATAGACCACAGTTTATCCATTCATCTGTTGATGGACACCTGGTTGTTTCCAACTTTTGGCAATGATGAATAATGTTGCTATGAACATCGGTGTGCAGATGTCAGTTCGTGTCACTACTCTCATTTCTTCTGGGTATATACCCAGTAGTGGTATTGAAGGGTCACATGGCAAGTCTATATTCAACTTCTTTAGGAACTGCCAAACAGTCCTCCATAATGGCTGTACCATTCTGCATTCCCACCAACAGTGAAGAAGTGTTCTTATTTCTCCACATCCTCTCCAACACTTGTAGTTCTCTGCCTTTTTAATAGTGGTCATTCTGATAGGTGTGAAATGATATCTCATTGTAGTTTTGATTTGCATTTCCTTAATCATGAGTGATGTTGAGCATTTCCTCATGTCTTTTTTTGCCATTTGTACTTCATCTTTGGAGAATTGTCTATTCAAGTCTTTTGCCCTTTTTTTAATTGGGTCGTTTGTCTTTTTATTGTTGAGTTATAACATCTCTTTATATATCCTGGCTATTAAACCCTTACCAGATATGCAATTTCCAAATATTTTTCCCATTGACTTGGTTGCCCTTTCACCCTTCTGACAAAGTCCTGTGAGGTGCAAAAGTGTTTAATTTTGAGGAGGTCCATTTATCTATTTTTTCTTTTGTTACATGTGCCTTGGCTGTAACATCCAAGAAGCCACCACCTACTACAAGGTCTAGAAATGTTTCCCTACATTTTCTTCTAGTAGTTTTATGGTCCTGGCTTTTATATTTAGATCTTTGATCCATTTTGAGTTGATTATTGTATAGGGGGTGTGATAAGGGTCCTCTTTCATTCTTTTGGTTATAGATATCCTGTTCTCCCAACACCATTTGTTGAAGAGACTGTTTTTTTCCCATTAGCGAGGGCTTGGTAGGTTTTTCAAAAAACCAGTTGACTGTATAGGTGAGGGTATATACAGTTACAATAAATTTCAAAATCTTGGTTTTAACCTAATTCTCTGTGAATACAGGAGGTTCTTCACTTTTGTAAAGTTAATAAGATACTTCTTTCCTTGGCTAATATGCACTTGTTTTCACTTACAAGCAATGACAAAACACTGCTTTTACTATGCCAATGCAGCAGTTTCTTCACTTTTGAATCTAAGTAAGATTCTTGTTTCATTTGCTGCTATGCCCATGTTTTCACTTACAATTAACTGCAAAACACTTGTTTCACATACCTCTCTGTGAATGCAGGAGTTACTTCAATTTTGAAAGGTCAGTGTATTAGTCAGCCAAAGGGGTGCTAATGTGAAATACCAAAAATGGGTTGGTTTTTATAAAGGGTATTTATTTGGGGTAGAAGTCCACAGATACCAGGTCATAAAGCATTAAGTTTCTTCTCTCACCAATGTTCATTGTCACATGTTGGAGCAAGACAGCTGCCGGCGTTTGCCAGGGTTCAGGCTTCTGGGTTCCTCTCTTCCCGGGGCTGTGTTTCTCTCCAGGCTTAGCTCCTGTTTCCTCCACAAGGTCAGCTGTAGGCGATCAGGCAAACGGCTTGCTTCTCTTCTCCTGGGGCCTTCTTTCCAGCATCAAAACTACTTCTCAAAAGACTGCTTCAACTTTCCTTTGCCTTGCCTTTTATTTTCAATTCCCCACCCACCAAGGGGTGGGGCTCAACACCCTAATCCTAACCTAATCATGTCCAGATTAACAGATCAGTTTACAAGCATGATTCAATTATATTTTTGGAATTCATAATTATATCAAACTTCCACAGTCAGTATGATACTTGTTTCTCTGGCAACTATGCACTTGCTTTCACTCACAATCAATGTCAAAACACTGCTTTTACCTAATGCTATACCAATGCAGTGGTTTCTTCAGCAAGATACTCATTCAGAACTAAGCAAGATACTCTGGCAGCTATGCACTTGCTTGGAGTTACAATAAACTTGAAAATCCTGGTTTTAACCCAAAGCTCTGTGAATCCAGGAAGTTCTTTACATTTGTAAAGTAAGAAAGATACTTGTTTCCTTGGCTGCTATGCAGTTGTTTTCACTTACAGCCAATATGAAAACACTGCTCTTACCTAACACTATGCCAATGCAGTAATTTCTTCACTTTTGAAATCTAAGTAAGATTTGTGTTTCATTTCCTGCTATGTGTGTGTTTTCACTTACAATAATCTTCAAAACACTGCTTTTACCTAACACTCCATGAATGCAAGTGGTACTTCAATTTTGAAAGGCAAGTAAGATACTTGTTTCCTTCTCTGTTATGCACTTGCTTTCAGTCAGAATGTCAAAACCATGCTTTTACATAATGCTATGCCAATGTGGTGGTTTCTTCAGTTTTGAAATCTACATAAGATTCTTGTTTCATTGGCTGCTCTGCATGTGTTTTCACTTCCAATCAACTTAAACACACTGCTTTTACCTAACACTCTCTGAATACAGTAGGTTTTTCAGTTTGAAAAGTAAGACTGAGACCTGTTTCATTGACTGCTATGCATGTGTTTACACTTATAATCAATGTCAAAACACTGGCTTTACCTAACACACTCTAAATGCAGGAGTTTCTTCAGTTTTGCAAATGAAACAATATACTCTTTTCATTGGAGACTAGGCACATGTTTTGACTTACAATCAAATTCAAAACCCGGGTTTTACCTAATGGTCTGTGAATGCAGTTGATATTTTTGTTTTGAAAACTAAGAAAGAAAGTTGTTTCAGTGGCTGTTATGCATGTGTTTCCACTTATAATCAATGTCAAAACTCCAGTTTTACTTAATGGTGTGGGAAAACAGGAGGTGCTTCCCTTCTGAAAAGTAAGTAAGATACTTGTTTCCTTGGCTGTTATGCACTTGTTTTCCCTTACATTCAGTGTCAAAACACTGCTTTTGCTAGTACTATGTCAATGCACTAATTTCTTCAGTTTTGAAAACTAAGCAAGATAGGTGTTTCCTTGGTTTCTATGCACTTGTGTTCACTTATACTAAAAGGCAAACACTAGTTTAACCTAACAGAGTCTCAATGCAGGTGTTTCTCCAGTTTTGGAGACTAACCAAGATCTTCATTTCATTGGCATCTATGCACTTGTTTTGAGTTACAATCAACTTCAACATCTTGATTATAACCTAACACTCTGTGAATACAGGAGGTCCTTCAATTTTGTAAAGTTAATAATATACTTCTTTCCTTGGCTGCTATGAATTTTTTTTCACTTACAACCAATGTGAAAACACTGCTTTTACTATGCCAATGCAGCAGTCTCTTCACTTTTGAAATCTAAGTAAGATTATTGTTTCATTTGCTGCTATGCATGTGTTTTCACTTACAATCAACTTCAAAACACTGGTTTCACATAACTCTCTGTGAATGCAGGAGGTACTTCAATTTTGAAAGGTAAGTAAGATACCTGTTTCCTAGGTTGATATGCATTTGCTTTCATGCACAATGTCAAAACCATGCTTTTACCGAATGATATGCCAATGCAGTGCTTTCTTCAGTTTTGAAATCTAAGATTCTTGTTTCATTTGCTGCTCTGCACGTGTTTTCACTAACAATCAACTTCAAAACACTGATTTTACCTAATGCTCTGTGAATAAAGTAGGTTTTTCAGTTTGAAAAGTAAGACAGAGACTTGTTTCACTGACTGCTATGCATGTGTTTTCACTTATAAACAAAGTCAAAACACTGGTTTTACCTAACACTCTCTGAATGCAGGAATGTCTTCAGTTTTGAAAAAGAAGCAATATACTCTTTTCATTGGAGACTAGGCACATGTTTGACTTACAATCAAATTCAAAACACTGGTTTTACCTAATGCTCTGTGAACACAGTCATTTCTTTCATTTTGAAAACTAAGGAAGAAACGTTTCAGTGGCTGCTATGCACATGTTTCCACTTATGATCAATGTCAAAAGTCCGGTTTTACTTAATGGTGTGTGAAAGAGGAGGTGCTTCCCTTCTGAAAAGTAACTAAGATACTTGTTTCCTTGGCTGCTTTACACTTCTTTTCACTTACAGTCAATGTCAAAACATTGCTTTTGCCGAGTGCTATGTCAATGCACTAATTTCTTCAGTTTTGAAAACTGAGCAAGATATGTATTTCCTTGGATTCTATGCACTTGTTTTAACTTAAACTCAAAGGCAAACACTTGTTTTACCTAACACAATCTAAAGTCAGGAGGTTCTGCCATTTTGGAGACTAACTAAGATCTTCATTTCATTGGCAGCTATGCACTTGTTTTGAGTTACAATCAACTTCAAAGTCCTGGTTTTAACCAAATGCTCTGTGAATACAGGAGGTTATTCACTTTTGTAAAGTTAATAAGACACTTCTTCATTGGCTGCTATGCACTTGTTTTCACTTACAAGTGATGTCAAAACACTGCTTTTCTGGGCCAATGCAACAGTTTCTTCACTTTTGAAATCTAAGTAAGATTCTTGTTTCATTGGCTGCTATGCACGTATTTTCACTTACAATCAACTTCAAAACAGTGCTTTTACTTAATGCTCAATGAATGCACTCAGTTCTTCAGTTTAGAAAACAAATAAAGAAACTTATTTCATTGGCTGCTTTGCACATGTTTTCACTTACAATCAACTTCAAGACACTGATTTCACATACCTCTTTGTGAATGCATGAGTTATTTCAGGTTTGAAAAGTAAGTAGAGATTCAAGATGGTGTTGACTTAGGAGGGCACTTGCTGACTAGCTTCCTGAGGATGGCCAATTGTAGACAGGGTCCTGACCAGAGGTGTGTGCTGTGGGTGCATAGATTGAAAAGCTTGGGACTTCTATCTGCAGGCAGATTGACTGTGTGGACTGATTGGTAGAGATTCGTTAGTTTTAAGCCTGCCTGTGGTGGTTAACACAGACAGCTGAGCCCCACCCTCAGGAAAAAAGACTGGTTTGAGCCATGACTCTAGCACCCATGACTCCTGCTCTCGGTGTGTGGGAACATTCTCTGAAAGTGGGAGGGTCCTGACAGAAGGTGGAGAGGGGTTTACCTTCAGTGGATTTGGCAGACTGGACCCACTTATAGCTTTGGGGAACAGATAAACCAGCTTGAAGCAGTGCCAGGCTGTGGGGAGAGGTGAATCTACTGAGGAAGCCTGATTTACCCAGCAGACCGATGTCACTGAGGCTTGGCTCCAGAGGGGGTGGAGTCAGTCAATTTTATCACTCTGCACTGACAAGCATCAGAGCTTCAGCTCCACTGGGGGGCCAGGAAGTGGGAAGTGCTTGATTAGTTTCCACGAGCTTATTCAGGGTCCCCTCAGTGAAGGGGGTGGTCTAGAAGAGGACTTCTTTTGGGTCCCTCATTGAGCCAAAAAAAAAAAAAAAAAAAAAAAAAAAAAAAAAAGAAGACAATCCCTTTGCAAAATGAATTCTTCTTTTTAATTTAGTTTAATAGCTAAAATATGCCTCAAAACCTGGAGATAACACCCTGCAGGGAAATTGATTGATAAACACAAGCAGGCTGAGAGGTTTCACAAAGATCCTAGATGGAACACTGTTCCTCCTTAGCTTTTTTTGACTGCTTCCTTGTGTGGTGGTTTGGTTTTCCTCTGTTTATTTGTTGTTTTTGCTTTTCTTTCCTCATTCCACCCCCCTTCTTTTTTTCCCTCTTTTTAATTAGATGCTGCTAGTTTGTCTCATCTTTGATATGCTTTTTCTTCAGTGATTTTCCATTCTCTGTCTATATTGATTTTGCCTCCCAAGCTATCTATTTCCCTTCCTTCATCTTTCTGCCTTCTGCTTTCTGTTGTACTTCTTAAACACCACGTTTCTTCATATCTCACAATTTAAGGGTATCAATTTCTATTCTATCTATTCTGTTTTCTTCTTTTTAAATTAGTAGTAACTTTTTACTTGCAGCCCATTCTTCACTCTTTCTATCCCTCCTCATCATTCTACCCTCTAAATCATATATATATTCCTCTATTTGGTTTCCCAGTCCATTGTAGGTACTCCACTTTTCCCCCATTACTCTACACTGCCTACATGAGTTAAATATTCATTTCACTAAGCTTTATTTGGCCTCTCCTCTAACTTTTATCAATATTACTATTATCCTTCCTCCTTTCTCACATCTTTTGATTCCTCTGGCCCTAAGCTTTTCCCTTCAAGGTAACATAGAAAGAAGCAAGGAAATAAAATAAGAAGAAAAAGTGTCAAGGAAAAAACAACACACAGAACCTCCAGCTAAATAAAACTCCAGAGCAGAGAGAGAAGCCAACAAACTGAATAAACCCATCAAGAAAAAATGATGACTAGAGGGCAACAAAAAATTACAAACCACACCAAGAAACAAGAAGACAGGGATGAGTCCAATAAACAAACCAAAAACCAAGAAGAGTTGCAGAACATTGAACAACTAACCAAAGCTTTCCAAATAAATATCATGGACCAACTTAATGAAGTGAAGGAAGAGATTAAGTATATAAAGAAGACACTGGGAGAACATACTGAAGAAATTGTAAACATACCCAAAAAGATAACGGATATGATGGTGATCATGGCACAATCCAAGAAATAAAAAAGACGCTGGATTCACATAACAACAGATTTGAACAGGCAGAAGAAATAATTAGTGATGTGGAAGACAATACATATGACATCAAACAGGTAGTAGAACAGATAGACAAAAAGATAGAAAAAATCCAGCAGGGATGCAGGGATTTAATGGACAACACAAAACACACAAATATACTTATTATGGGAATCCTAGAAGGAGAAGAGAAGGGAAAGGGAACAGAAGAAGTGTTGAAGGAAATAATGGCTGAAAACTTCCCAAACCTATTGAGAGAGATGGATGTGAAGATCCAGGAAGCACAGCACACCCCAAACAGTATAAATCCCAACAGGCCAATTCCAAGACATACACTTGTCAAAATGTCCAATGCTCAGGACAAAGAGAAAATACTCAAGGCAGCAGAGAAAAGAGAACCATCCCATACAAGAGAAGCACATTAAGATTAAGTGCAGATTTCTCATCTGAAACCATGGAGGCAAGAAGACAGAGGTATGACATAGTCAAAGTACTAAAAGAAAGAACTTCCAGCCATGAATTCTCTATCCAGCAAAACTGGCATTCAAAAATGATGGAGAGTTCAAACTATTCACAGATAAACAGAAATTAAGAGAGTATGTCAATAAGAAACCTGCACTTCAAGAAATTCAAAAGGAAGTTCTATAAGATGAAAAGAAAAAACAAGGGAGAGAGAGAGTTGGAGGAGAGTTTAAAAACAACTAAAAAGACAAAAACAGAAACAATAAAATATATGACATACATTAATCCAAAGAAAATATGGTTGAAGTAAGAAATTTGTTGTGAGTAGTAACACTGAATGTTAATGGATTAAATTCACCAATCAAGAGACACAGGTTGGCAGAAAGGATAAGGAAATATCATCTATCTATGTGCTGTTTACAAGAAACCAACTTTTGACCCAGGGATCCAAGGAGGCTGAAAGTGAATGGCTGGAAAAAAATTTTACAAGCTAACTATAGCCAAAAAAGGGTAGGAGTAACTATTTTAATATCAGACAAAATAGACTTTAAATAAAAAACTATTGTAAAAGACAAAGAGGGACTATATATATTAGTAAAAGGGGTAATCTCTCAAAAAGAGAGTACAATCATAAACATTTATGCACCTAATCAGGGTGCCTCAAAATACATGAGGCAAATCCTGGAAAAGATGGAGAAATAAATGTGTCTACAATTATAGCGGGGGACTTTAATACACCATTATCATCATTAGACAGAACATCTATACAGAGAATTAATAAAGAAACAAAGGCTGTCCACAATACATTAGAGGACCTGAACTTAATAGACATATACAGAACACTACACCCAAATACAGCAGGATTTACATTCTTCTCGAGTGCACATGGATCATACTCCAAAGTAGACCACATGCTAGGGCACAGAACAACTCTCAATGAAGTCAGAAAGATTGCGATTATGCAAAGTAATTTCTCTGGCCACAATGGAATGAAATTGGAAATCACTAAGGGCCATAGAAACAGGTTAGGCACAAACACATGGAAGTTAAACAATACACTCTTAGACAAACAGTGGGTCAAGGAGGAAATCTCAAATGAAATCAGTAACTACATGAAACTAGTGAAAATGACAACACAACACATCAAAACATATGGGATGCAGCAAAAGCTGTCCTGAGTGGGAAGTTCATAGCCATAAATACATATATTAAAAAAGAAGAAAGAGCTAAAATTGAAGACCTAACTGCACACTTGGAGGAATTGGAAAAACAACAACAAACTAAACCTAACGGAAGTAGAAAGAAGGCAATAACAAAGATTAGAGCAGAGCTAAATGAAATAGAGAATAAGAAAGCACTAGAAAAAATAAAAATACCAAAATCTGGTTCTTCGAGAAGATCAATAAAGTTGAGAAACCCTTAGCCAGACTAACAAAAGAGAGAGAGAGAGAGAGAGAGAGAGAGAGAGAGAGAGAGAGAGAGAACATATGCAAATACACAAAATAAGGAATGAGCAAGTGGATATCACTACTGACCCCACAGAAATAAAGACTATCATAAGAGGATACTTTGAAAAATTATATGCCAACAAGCATGATCATTTAAAGGAAATGGGCAAGTTTCTAGAAACTCAAAAAGTCTACATTGATGAAAGAAGTAATTGATGAACTCAACAGTCCAATTACAAGTAAAGAGATAGACTAAGTCATCAAAAACCTCACAACTAAGAGGAGCCGAGCACCAGATGGCTTCACAGCTGAATTCTACCAAACATTCCAGAAAGAGCTAACACCAAGTCTGCTTAAGCTCTTCCAAAAAATAGAAGTAGAAGGAATATTGCCTAAGTCATTCTACTATGCCAAAATTACCCTAATAACAAAACCAAACAAAGATACCACAAAAAAGGAAAATTACAGACAAATTTCTCTAATGAACCTAGTTGCTAAAATCCTCAACAAAATACTTGCTAATCTCATTCAACAACATATCAAAAGGATTATACACCATGGCCAAGTGGGTTTCATCCCAGGTATGTAAGGATAGTTCAATATAAGAAAATCAATCAATGTAATACACCACATAAACAGATTGAAAGGAAAAAATTACATGATCATCTCTATAGATGCAAAAATAGCATTCAACAAAATACAGCACTCTTTCCTCATAACAACAGTGCAAAAGATATGAATAGATGGAAACTTTATGAATATCATAAAGGGTATATATGAAAAATCAAAAGCTAACATCATCTTCAGTGGTGAAATCCTAAAATCTTTCCCTCTGAGATCAGGAACAAGACAAAGATCCCCACTATCACCACTCCTATTTAACATTGCCTTAGAAGTACTTGCTTGAGCACTGAGGCAAGTAACGGATATAAAAGGCATCCAGATTGGAAAAGAAGAAGTAAAAATTTCATTATTTGCAGACGACATGATCCTATATGTAGAAAGCCCTGAGAAATCTACAACAAAGCCACTAGAACTTATAAAGGAGTTCAGTAATGTCACAGGCAATAAGATTAGTGCTCAAAAATCAGTAGCATGTCTGTACACCAATAATGAGCAATCTGAGGAGGAATTTTTTAAATGCCATTTACAATAGTAACTAAAAGAATCAAATACCTAAGAATAAATTTAACTAAAGATGTAAAGGACTTATATACAGAAAACTACACAACACTGTTAAAGGAAATCAAAGAAGAATTAAATAAATGAAAGAACGTTCCCTGTTCATGGATAGGAAGACTAACCATTATCAAGATGTCTATCCTACCCAAAGTAATCTACAGATTTAATGCAATCCCAATAAAAATCAACACTGTATTTTTTAAGAAACTGGAAAAACTAACTATAAAATATATTTGGAAAGGTAAGAGGCCTCAAATTGCCAAAGACACATTGAAAAAGAAAACTGCATTTGGAGGTATCACATTACTTGACTTTAAAACATACTGCAAAGCTACAGTGATCAAAATTGCATGGTATTGGCAAAAGGATAGAAATACTGACTAATGGAAATGAATTGAGAGTTCTGATATATATCCTTGCATATACAGTCATCTGATATTCAACAAGGCCACCAAGCCCACTCAGTTGGGAGAGAATGGCCTCTTTAACAATTGGTGCTTGGGTAACTGGATTTCCATATCCAAAAGAAGGAGAGAAAGATATCATCTCACACCTTATACAAAAATCAACTCAAGATGCATCAAAGATCTAAATATAAGAGCCAAAACCATAAATACAATGGAAGATAATGTAGGGAAGCATCTACAGGAACTTGTAATAGGAAATGGTTTCATGAACTTCACACCCAAAGCACAAGCAGCAAAAGGAAAAATAGATAAATGGGATCTCCTCAAAATTAAAAACTTCTCCACTTCAAAGGACGTTATTAAGAAAATAAAAAGGGAGCCTACCCAATGGGAGAAATTATTTAGCAACCATATATCAGATAGGAGCTTAATATCCTGCATATTTAAAGAAATCCTACACCTTGAAAATAAAAGGACAAACAACCCATTTTAAAAATGGACAAGTGACCTGAAAAGACACTTCTCCAAGGAAGAAATACAAATGTCTAAAAAGCACATGAAAAAATGCTCGACATCGTTACCTATTAGGGAAATGCAGATCAAAACTACAAGATACCATCTTACACCCTTAAGAATGGCAGCTATATTAAAATAACACAGCAGAATATAAGTGTTGGAGATGATGTGGAGGAATAGGAATCCTCATCCACTGCTGGGGGGATTGTGGAATTGTCCAGCCACTGTGGAGGAGAGTTTGGCAGTTCCTCATAAATCTAACAATAGATCTTCTGTATGATCCAGCGAATCAAAAGCAATCACGAACCATTATATACACACCAATGTTCATAGTGGCATTGTTCACAATTGCCAAAAGATGGAATCAGCCCCAGTGCCCATCAACAGATGAATGGATAAACAAAATGTGGTACATACATACAACAGAATGTTACTCATCTGTAAGAAGGAATAAAGTGCTAACACATGGGATAACATGGATGAATCTTGAAGACCTTATGTTGAGTGAAGCAAGCCAGGCGTTGAAGGATGAACAGTATATGAACTCACTGATTTGAATTGAGGAAAGTGAGCAGTCTCTGAGAACCATTGCCTGAAAGATAGGTTAACAAGGGAGGGAAAGAGAAGAGAATGTTGTGAGCCGTTACCCATATGGACATAATCTATGGTAAAGTGATAGAATATAGTTGCATATTGAAGGATAGGATAGGTGTGTAGTGATATTACTGGGTTTGGTGGTGCAGGGCTGACAGGTGGGTAGATTAGGAAGGATAGGTTAGAATACACAGGGCATGTAACTATGAACCTTGTCATCCAATGGGTCAAGACAAGGGAATGTCATGTGCCCCAGGGGAATGGGGAGGAAGGAACAGAAAAGATCAAACAGGTGGTATTTAGTGGTGATGGGAAATGTTTTTCATTACCTTACAGTAATGGACACAGGACATGGTAAATATCATCCAAAATTTTAAACTGTACCATCTAAATTGTAAACTATACTGTAAACCATTGACAATGTTTAGTAGCTATGTTTCACTATCTGTATAACAGTTATAAGAATACTACCATCCACTCACATAAAAAAAGTTTAAGTATGGGGTGAGGAAAGGGGAAGGAGGTTGGGTATATGAGAGTCTCTAGTATTCTGTGTGTGACTTTGCTGTGACCTAAAACTTCTTTGAAAATTAAATGAAAATTGTGGACACTGGGGAAAGAGAGGGGTTAGGTGCCACAGTACAGACTGGACAACCAATAATGCAGTGGTAAAAGGAAAATAATAATAATAATAATATTTTTAAAACTTTGTTTTCTTCCCCATTTTCTGAATGTCCCAATCTGTTAATTATATTTTATTTTTAGGCTTTTTTCTGAGTTTCCATGTATTTTGTCCCTTTCATTTAAGCTTATCATTATTATTCATTTTCCTATTAATTGTATTTGGTTATTATATGGGCTTCATCTTCAAGGAAGGTTTAGATCACAGAAGGGTTACAATGGGAGCTGCAGTGAATCATTGGTGGGGGGTGTGTAGGATGCAGGATTCATGGAAGGAAGTTCATCTGAATATACATGAAAGATATATAAAACTGTTCAAATGATCAAGGGATGGGGCATGGTCACTGTGGGTAGACAATCACTCAATAAATGAGGGAATAATGAATTCCCAGCCAGGATAACTATGCCACATTCTTCAAGGGAGCAGCAACAGTCCCCCGTGTGCATGGGCAGTGTCTGGCAAAGGGGGAGAGTCCACTGATGAGTTCTTGTTATTGATGACTAGCCTTATGAGTCTTTGCTCTTGTAATTGAAACAGCCTACTGTTATGGGGTGCCTAAGGGTTGCCACTTGAGAGCCTCCTTGTTGCTCAAATGTGGCCTCTCTCTAAGCCAAACTCAGTATATGAATGCATTACCTTTCCCCCAGCGTGGGACATGACTCCCAGTGATGAGTCTCTCTGGCAACGAGGGATTAATACCAAGTGCCAACTGGCAATATGACTGGGAAACACCTTGAATAAAAGCGGGATAAGGTAAAGACAACTGAGTTCATGTGGCTAAGAGACTTCAAAGTGAGTCAGGAGGTCATCCCAGAGGTAACGCTTATGCACACCTCAATAGGATCTCATAGATCACAAAATTGGATATCACCCCACACAAAGGGCTCCTGAGGGTTCTGGAGACACCCAGGTCCTATATAAGGGGGGAAAGCTCCAAAGATTGATGCCTTATCACTGGACTATACTTTGGTATCTGTGCTCCTGAGAGTGACAGAGTTGGACTCAAATAAGTCCTCCCTGCATATGATCCATCAGGCCCTTCTATTGAAACCTTTATGTGATGCTGGAGTTTGTAGGTGTACTTCCAGAGACTGGACCTTCCAGCCTGCTGAGGTTCCAGCTGTACCTGGAATCTTGGTGGAGCTGCAACTCCTACTCTACAGCTCAATGGACTCACCCATCACCTTTTGAGGAGACAATATGCACAATGGCCATCCCAGGGGATGGAGAGAGCCTGCAGCTGCAGGAAGGATAATCCCATCTACCATATGCATGGGATATAAGCCCACTCTCACTTGGAGATGGAGTGGACATCACTCTCCCAGTCTCCTCAGGATTGGGGGAAGAGCCATGGACTACAGTAGACTTAACGGTATTCTGTTGTAGACATATTGTGATTCAAGCAATGGAAGAAATTATAGCAGTGAGGTGGAGCCAGTGGCCACTAGATGCTTTTGGGGCAGGGAAGGGAAAAGCTGTTGTAATACAGGGGCTTTCTCAGGACTTGGGAATTATCCTAGTGACATTACAACCACAGGTATAGGCCATTTTACATCAGCATATACCATGCAGAACTGTGTGGGAGAGAGTGTGGTCTACAATGTGAACTATGGTCCATGCTTAGTGGCAAAGCCCCAGAATCTGTATAACCATTGCAGGTGATGTGCCACACTAATGAAAGATGTTTATGTGGGAGGTTATGGTCATTGTGGGTGGTGGGGAACATGGGAATCCTGGCAATTTTTGTGTAACATTTATGTAATCTATGCATCATTTAAATTATGTAAAAAATATCTAACTTTTATGTAAGCAAATGCAAAAAAAAAAAAAGTAAGAAATGAAAGGTAAGTATGATACTTGTTTCTTTGGCTGCTATGCCCTTGTTTTCATTCACAATCAATGTCAAAACACTGATTTAGCTAATGCTATGCCAATGCAGTAGTTTTTCAGTTTTCAAAACTAAGCAAGTCACTCATTTCATTGGCAGCTATGCACTTGCTTGGAGTTACAGTCAACTTCAAAATCCTGGTTTTGACCTAAAGCACTGTGAATCCAATAGGTTCTTCACATTTGTAAAGTAAGAATGATACTTGTTTCCTTGGCTGCTATGCAGTTGTTTTCACTTGCAACCAATGTGAAAACACTGCTTTTACCTAACGCTATGCCAATGCAGTAGTTTCTTCACTTTTGAAATCTAAGTAAGATACGTGTTTCCTTGGCTTCTATGCACTTGACTTCATTTAGACTCAAAGGCAAACACTAGTTTTACCTAACACAGTCTGAATACAAGAGGTTCTCCAGTTTTGGAGAAAAACCAAGATCTTCATCTCATTGGCAGCTAAGCACTTGTTTTAAGTTACAATCAACTTCAAAATCCTGGTTTTAATCTAATGCTCTGTGAATATAGAAGGTTCTTCACTTTTGTAAAGTTAATAAGATTCTCTTTTCCTTGGTTACTATGCACTTGTTTTTACTTACAAGCAATGTCAAACCACTGCTTTTACTATGCCAATGCAGCAGTTTCTTTGCTTTTGAAATCTAAGTAAGATTCCTCTTTCATTTGCTGCAATGCATGAGTTTTCACTTACAATCAACTTAAAAACACCACTTTTACCAAACACTCAGTGAAATGCAGTCGGTTCTTCAGTTTAGAAAACCAATAAGTAAACTTGTTTCATTGGCTGCTTTGCACGTGTTTTCACTTACAATCAACTTCAAGTCACTGGTTTCACATACCTCTCTGTGAATTCAGGAGTTACTTCAATTTTGAAAGGTAAGTAAGACACTTGTTTCCTTGGCTGCTATGCACTTGCTTTCACTCACAATCAATGTCAAAACACTGCTTTTACCTAATGCTATGCCAATGCTGTGGTGTCTTCAGTTTTCAAATCTAAGCAACATTCTCATTTCATTGACAGCTATGCACTTATTTGGAGTTACAATCAATGTCAAATCCTGGTTTTAATCTAAAGCTCTGTGAATCCAGGAGGTTCTTCATGCTTGTAAAGTAAGAAAGATACTTGTTTCCTTGGCTGCTATGCAGTTGTTTTTACTTGCAATGAATGTGAAAACAGTGCTTTTACCTAACGCTATGCCAATGCAGTAGATACTTCACTTTTGAAATCTATTTGAGATTTGTGTTTCATTTGCTGCTATGCACACGGTTTCACTTACAATCAACTTCAAAACACTGCTTTTACCTAGCACTCAGTGAATGCCGTCGGTTCTTCAGGTTAGAAAACCAATAAAGAACCTTGTTTCATTCACTGCTATGCACGAGTTTTCACTTAGAATCAACTTCAAGACATTGGATTCACATACCTCTGTGAATTAAGCAGTTTACTTCAGTTTTGAATGGTAAGTAAGATACTTGTTTCTTGGTTGCTATGCACTTACTTTTATTCACAATCAATGTCAAAACACTGCTTTTACCTAATGCTATGCCAATGCAGTGGTTTCTTCAGTTTTCAAAACTAAGCAAGACACTCATTACATTGGCAGCTATGCACTTGTTTTCACTTACAACCAATGTCAAAACATTGCTTTTGCTATGCCAATGCTGCAGTTTCTTCACTTTTGAAATTTAAGTAAGATTCTTGTTTATTTTGTTGCTATGCACATGTTTCAACTTACAATCCACTTCAAAAGACTGCATTCTCCTTATGCTGGGTGAATGCAGTCAGTTCCTCAATTTAGAAAACCAATAATGAAACGTTTTTTTGGCTGCTTTGCACGTGTTTTCTCTTACAAAAACCTTCAAGACACTGGCTTCACCTAACTATATGTGAATGTAGGAGGTACTTCAAGGTTGAAAGGTATGTAAGATACTTGTTTGTTTGGCTGCTATGCACTTGCTTTCACTCACAGGTCAACACACTGCTTTTACCTAATGCTACTCCAATGCAGAAGTTTCTTCACTTTTCAAATCTAAGTAAGATTTGTGTTCCATTTGCTGCTATGCATGTATTTTCAATTACAATCATCTTTAAAACACTGATTTTACCTAACACTCTGTGAATACAGGAGTTTCTTCAACATTGTATGGTTAGTAAGGTATTTCTTTGTTTTGCTGCTATGCACTTGCTTTCACTCAGAGGTCAACACACTGGTTTTACCTAATGCTACACCAATTTAGTGGTTTCTTCACTTTAGAAACCTAAATAAGATTTGTGTTTCATTTGTTACTATGCATGTGATTTCACTTACAATCATCTTCAAAACACTGGTTTTACCTAACAGTCTGTGAATGCAGGAGATACTTCAATTCTGAAAGGTCAGTAAGATTCTTGTTTGTTTGACTGCTATTCACTTATTTTCACTCACTATCAATGTAAAAACACTGCTTTTACCTAATGCTATGCCAATGCACTGGTCTCTTCAGTTTT
This sequence comes from Tolypeutes matacus, assembly GCA_026826555.1. Taxonomy (NCBI): domain Eukaryota; kingdom Metazoa; phylum Chordata; class Mammalia; order Cingulata; family Chlamyphoridae; genus Tolypeutes; species Tolypeutes matacus. Next base: position 1,585,753 of record JAKSZT010014743.1, on the reverse strand, counting down.
GAAAACTAAGCAAGATACGCATTACATTGGGAGCTATGCACTTGTTTTCACTTACAACCAATGTCCTATCATTGATTTTGTTATGCCAGTGCTTCAGTTTCTTCACTTTTGAAATCTAAGTAAGATTCTGGTTTCTTTTGCTACCATGCATATGTTTTCAATTACAATCAACTTCAAAATACTGAATTTCCCTACTGCTGGGTGAATACATTCATTTGTTCCATTTAGAAAACCAGTAAAGAAACTGGTTGCATTGGCTGCTTTGCATGTGTATTCACTTAAAATCAACTTCAAGTCACTGGTTTCACATAACTCTCTGTGAATGCAGGGTTTACTTCAAGTTGAAAATGTAAGAAAGATTCTTGTTTGTTTGGCTGCTATGCACTTGCTTTCACTCACAATATCAACACACTGCTGTTACCTAATACTATGACAATGCAGTGGTTTATTCACTTTACAAAGCTAAATGAGATTTGTGTTTTATTTGCTGCTATACATGTGTTTTCACTTACAATCATCTCCAATACACCAGTTTTACCTAACACACTGTGAATGCAGGAGGTAATTCAATGTTGAAATGTAAGAAAGATACTCTTTTGTTAGGCTGCTATGCACTTGCTTTCACTCACTATCAATGTAAAAACACTGCCTTTTCCTAATGCTACAACAATGCAGTCGTTTGTTCATTTTTCAAATCTAAGTAAGATTTGTGTTTCATTTGCTGCTATGCATGTGTTTTCACTTAAAATCATCTTCAAAACACTGGTTTTATGTAACACTCTGTGAATGCAGTAGGTGCTTCAACTTTGAAAATTCAGTAAGATACTTGTTTCTTTGGCTGCAATGCATTTGCTTTCACTCACTATCAATCTAAAAACACTGCTTTTACCTAATGCTATTCCAATGAAGTGGTCTCTTACATTTTCTAAACTAAGCAAGATATTCATTAAATTGGCAGCTATGCACTTGTTTTCACTTACAACCAATGTCAAAACACTGCTTTTGCTGTCAATGCTGCAGTTTCTTCACTTTTGACATCTAAGTAAGGTTCTTGTTTCATTTGCTGCTATGCATGTGTTTTCACTTACAATCAACTACAAAACACTCCTTTCCCTAACACTGGGTGAATGCAGTCAGTTCTTCAGTTTAGAGAACCAATAAAGAAATTTGTTTCATTGGCTGTTTTCATGTGTATTCACTTACATTCAACTTCAAGACATTGTTACACATAACTCTCTGTGAATGCAGGAGTTACTTCAAGTTTGAAAAGTATGTAACATACTTGTTTATTTGGCTGCTATGCACTTATTTCACTCACTATCAATGTAAAATCACTGCTTTTACCCAAATCTATGCTAATGCAGTGGTTTCTTCACTTTACAAATCTAAATAAGATTTGTGTTTTATTTGCTGCTATGCTTGAGTTTTCACTTACAATCATCTTCAAAACACTGGTTTTACCTAACAGGCTGTGAATGCAGGAGGCTATTCAATTTTGTGTGGTAAATATTATACTTGTGTATTTGACTGCTATGCACCTGTTTTAACACACTATCAATGTAAAAACAGTGCTTTTACCTAATGCAATGCCACTGCACTGGTTTCTTCAGTTTTCAAAACTAAGTAAGATACTCATTACGTTGGCAGCTATGCATTTGTTTTCACTTGAAACAAATGTCAAAACATTGTTTTTATTTTGACAATGCTGCAGTTGCTTCACTTTTGAAATCTAAGTAAGATTCTTGTTTCTTTTGCTGTTATGCATGTGTTTTCACTTACACTCAACTTCAAAACATTGCTTTTCCCCAATGCTGGCTGAATGCAGAGGCTTCTTCAGTTTAGTAAAATGAAGAAACGTGATTCATTGGCTTCTTTGGACGTGTTTTCACTTAAAATCAACTTCAAGACATTGGTTTGTATGTAACTATCTGTGAATGTAGGTGGTACTTCAATTTGAAAGGTAAGCAAGATACTTGTTTGTTTGGCTGCTATGCATTTGTTTCACTCACTATCAATGTAAAAACAATGCTTTTTCCTAATGCTATGCCAATGCAGTGGTTTCTTCACTTTACAAATCTAAATAACATTTGTGCTTCATTTGCTGCTATGCATGTGTTTTCACTTACAATCATCTTCAAAACACTGGTTTTACCTAAAACGCCATGAATGCAGGAGTTACTTCAACTTTTAAAAGAAAGTAAGATACTTGTTTGTTTGGCTGCTTTGCACTTGCTTTCACTCATTGACAATGTACAAACTTTGCTTTTACTAAATGCTTTTCCAAAGCACTGGTTTCTTCAGTTATCAAAACTAAGCAAGATAATCATTACGTTGGCAGTTATGCCTTTGTTTTCACTTACAACCAATGTCAAAACACTGCTTTTACTATGCCAATGCTGAGGTTTCTTCACTTTTGAAATCTAAGTAAGATTCTTGTTTCTTTTGCTGCTATGCACGTGTTTTCACTTACAATCAAATTCAAAACACTGCTTTACCCTAACACTGCATGAATGCAGTCAGTTATTCAGTTTAGAAAACCAATAAAGAAACTTGTCTCACTGGCTGCTTTTCATGTGTTTTCACTTACAATCAACGTCAAGACACTCATTTCACCTAACTCTCTGTGAATGTAGGAGGTACATCACGTTTGAAAGGTAAGTAAGATGCTTATTTGGCTGCTATGCACTGTCTTTCATGCACAATAGCAACACACTGCTTTTACCTAATGCTACGATAATGCAGTGGTTTCTTCACTTTAGAAACCTAAATTAGATTTGTGTTCCATTTGCTACTATGCATTGTGTTTTCACTTACAATCATCTTCAAAACACTGATTTTACCTAACACTCTGTGAATGCAGGAGGTTCTTCAGTTTTGAAAACGAATAAAGAAACTTGTTTCATTGGCTGCTTTGCACGTATTTTCACCTACAATCAACTACAAGATACTGGTTTCACCTAACTCTCTATGAATGCAGGAAGTATTTCAAGTTTGAAAGGTAAGTAAGATATTTGTTTGTTTAGCTGCTATTCACTTGCTTTCAAGCATAATGTCAACACACTGCTTTTACCTAATGCTACACCAATGCAGTGGATTTTTCACTTTAGAAACCTAAATAAGATTTGTGTTCCATTTGCTGCTATGCATGTGTTTTTACTCACAATCATCTTCAAAACACTGGTTTTACCTAACACTCTATGAATGCAGGAGTTTCTTCAACTTTGAATGGTAAGTAATATACTTGTTTGTTTGGCTGTTATGCACTTGTTTTCACTCACTATCAATGTAAAAACACTGCTTTTTTCTAATTCTATGCCAAAGCACTGGTTCCTTCAGTTTTCAAAACAAAGCAAGATATCATTACATTGACAGCTATGTGTTTGTTTTCACTTACAACCAATGTCAAACAATGCTTTTACTATGACAATGCTGCAGTTTCTTCACTTTTGAAATCTAAGTAAGATTCTTCTTTCTTTTGCTGCTACACAAGTGTTTTCACTTACAATCATCTTGAAATAACTGCTTTTCCCTAATGCTGGGTGATTGCAGTCAGTTCTGCAGTTTAGAAAACCAATAAAGAAACTTGTTTCCTTGGCTGCTTTGCACGTGTTTTCAATTAAAATAAACTTTAAATTACTGGTTTCACCTAACTCTCTGTGAATGTAAGAGGTACTTCAAGATTGAAAGGTAAGTAAGACACTTGTTTGTTTGACTGCTATGCCCTTGCTTTCACTCATAATGTCAACACACCGCTTTTACTTAATGCTACGCCAATGCAGTGGTTTCTTCACTTTTCAAATCTAAGTAAGATTTGTGTTTCACTTGCTGCTATGCATGTGTTTTCACTTACAATCATCTTCAAAACACTGGTTTTACCTAAAAGGCTGTGAATGCAGGAGGCTATTCAACTTTGTGTGGTAATTATTATATTTGTTTATTTGACTGCTATGCACCTGTTTTAACACACTATCAATGAAAAAACCCTGCTTTTACCTAATGCTATATCAATGCAGTAGTTTCTTCACTTTACAAATCTAAATAACATTTGTGATTTATTTGGAGCTATTCCTGTGTTTTCACTTACACTCATTTCAAAATCCTGGTTTTACCTAACTCTCTGTTAATGCAGGGTTTACTTCAACTTTGAACGGTAAGATACTTGTTTGTATGTCTCCTATGCACTTGCTTTCACTCACTACCAATGTAAAAACACTGCTTTTACCTAGTGTTATGCCAAAGCACTGGTTCCTTCAGTTTTCAAAGCTAAACAAGGCATTCATTACATTGGCACCTATGCACTTGTTTTCACTTACAACCAATGTCAAACCACTGATTTTGCTATGCCAATGCTGCAGTTTCTTTACTTTTTAAATCTAAGTAAGATTGTTTTTTATTTTTTTATTTTTTTATTTTTATTTTTTTTGGTGCTACCCAAGTGTTTTCACTTACAATTATCTTGAAATCACTGATTTTCCCTAATATTAGGTGCATGCAGTCAGATCTTAAGTTTAGAAACCAATAAAGAAACTTGTTTTATTGGCTGCTTTGCACGTGTTTCACTTACAATCAACTTCAAGACACTGGTTTCACCTAACTCTCTGTGAATATAGGAAGTACTTGAAGTTTGAAAGGTAAGTAAGATACTTGTTTTTATGGCTGCTATGCACTTGTTTTCACTCACTATCAATGTAAAAACACTGCTCTTACCTAATCCTATGCAAATGCAGTGGTTTTCTCACTTCACAAATCTAAATAACATTTGTGTTTTATTTGCTGCTATGCATGTGTTTTCACTTACAATCATCTTCAAAACACTAGTTTTACCTAACACTGTGAATGCAGGAGTTATTTTATCTTTGCAGGTAAGAAAGTTACTTTTTTTTGTATTCTGTGCATTTGTTTTCATTCACTATTAATGTAAAATCACTGCTTTTACCTAATGCTTTGCCAATGCACTGGTCTCTTCAGTTTTCAAAACTAAGCAAGATATTCATCACATTGGCAGCTATGCACTTGTTTTCACTTACAACCAATGCCTTATCACTGATTTCGTTATGCCAGTACTGCAGTTTCTTCACTTTTGAAATCTAAGTAAGATTCTTGTTTCTTTTGCAGCTAGGTACCTGTTTTCACTTACTATCAACTTCAAAGCACTGCTTTCCCCTTATTCTGGGTGAATGGAGTCAGTACTTCAGTTCAGAAAAGCAATAAAGAAATTTGTTTCCTTGCCTGCTTTGAACGTGTTTTCACTTACAATCAACTTCAAGACACTGGTTTCACTTAACTCTCTGAGAATGTAGGAGGTACTACAAGTTTGAAAGTTAAGTAAGATACTTTTTTTTGGCTGCTATGCATGTGCTTTCACTCTCAATGTCAACCCACTGTTTTTACCTAATGCTATGCTAATGCAGTGATTTCATCACCTTACAAATCTAAATAATATTTGTGTTTCATTTGCTACTATGCATGTGTTTTCACTTACAATCATCTTCAAAACATTGGTTTTGTCTAACACTCTGTGAATGCAGGAGGTAATTCAACTTTGAAAGTTCAGTAAGATACTTTGTTTGGTTGATATGTCATTGTTTTAACTATCAATATAAAACACTGTTTTTACCTAATGTTATACCAATGCAATGGTTTCTTCACTTTACAAATCTAAATAACATTTGGATTTTATTTGGTGCGATGCATGTGTTTTCACTTACAATCATCTTCAAAACACAGGTTTACATAACACGCTGTGAATGCAGGAGTTACTTCAACTTTGAAAGGTAAGTAAGATACCAGTTTGTTTGGCTGCTATGCACTTGTTTTCACTCACTATCAATGTAAAACACTGCTTTTCCTAATGCTATACCAATGCAGCAGTTCCTTCACTTTTAAAACCTACATAAGATTTGTGTTTCTTGCTGCTAGGCATGTATTTTCACTTAATATCATCTTCAAAACACTAGTTTTACCTAACATTCTGTGAATGCAAGAGGTACTTCAAATTTGAAAGGTAAGTAAGATAGCTGTTTGTTTGGCTGCTATGCACTTGTTTTCACTCACTATCAATGTAAAAACAGTACTTTTACCTAATGCAATGCCACTGCACTGGTTTCTTCAGTTTTCAAAACTAAGCAAGATACTCATTACATTGGCAGCTATGCATTTGTTTTCACTTGCAACAAATGTTAAAACATTGTTTTTATTTTGACAATGCTGCAGTTGCTTCACTTTTGAAATCTAAGTAAGATTCTTGTTTCTTTTGCTGTTATGCATGTGTTTTCACTTACATTCAACTTCAAAACATTGCTTTTCCCCAATGCTGGCTGAAGGCAGAGGCTTCTTCAGTTTAGTAAACCAATAAAGAAATGTGACTCATTGGCTGCTTTGGACGTGTTTTCACTTACAATCAACTTCAAGACATTGGTTGTATGTAACTATCTGTGAATGTAGGTGGTACTTCAAGTTTGAACGGTAAGCAAGATACTTGTTTGTTTGGCTGCTATGCAGTTGTTTCACTCACTATCAATGTAAAAACATGGCTTTTACCTAATGCTACGCCAATGCACTGGTTTCTTCCATTTTCAAAACTAAGCAAGATGGTCATCACATTGGCAGCTATGCAATTGTTTTCACTTACAACCAGTGTCAAAACATTGCTTTTGCTACACCAAAGCTGCAGTTTCTTCACTTTTGAAATCTAAGTAAGATTCCTATTTCCTTTGCTCCTATGCATGTATTTTCACTTACAATCAACTTCAACACACTGTTTTTCCCTAATGCTGGGTGTATGAAGTCAGTTCTTCTGTTTAGAAAACCAATGTAGAACCTTGTTTCATTGACTGCTTTGCATGTGTATTCAGTTACAATCCATTTCATGACACTGGTTTCAAATAACTTTCTGTCAATGCAGGAGGTACTTCAACTTTGAAAAGTAAGTTAAGATACTTCTTTGTTTGGCTGCTATCCACTTGTTTTCACTCACTATCAATGTAAAAACACTTCTTTTACCTAATGCTATGCCAAGGCAGTGGTTTCTATACTTCACATATGTAAATAAGATTTGTGTTTCATTTGCTGCTATGCATGTGTAATCACTTAAAATCATCTTCAAAACACTGGTTTTGCCTAACAGGCTGTGAATGCAGGAAGTACTTCAACTTTGAAAGTTCAGTAATACATTTCTTTGTTTGGCTGTTATGCACTTGTTTAACTATCAATGTAAAACAGTGCTTTTGCCTAATGTTGTACCAATGCAGTTAGTTTCTTAACTTTACAAATCTAAATAACATTTGTATTTTATTTGGTGCTATGCATGTATTTTTCACTTACAATCATCTTCAAAACACTGGTTTTACCTAACATGCTGTGAATGCAGGAGTTACTTCAACTTTGAAAGGTAAGTAAGATACCTCTTTGTTTGGCTGCTATGCACTCGTTTTCACTCACTATCAATGTAAAAACACTGCTTTTACCTAATGCAATGCCAATGCACTGGTTTCTTCAGTTTTCAAAACTAAGGAAGATACTCATTATATTGACAGCTATGCAGTTCTTCTCACAAACAATGTCAAAACAGTACTTTTACTATGCCAATGCTGCAGTTTCTTCTCTTTTGAAATCTAAGCAAGATTCTTGTTTCTTTTACTGCTATGCACATGTTTTCACTTAAAATCAACTTAAAAGTACTGCTTTTCCCTAGCCCTGGGGTGAATACATTCAGTTCTTCAGTTTAGAAAACCAATAAAGAAACTTCTTTCATTAGGTGCTTTGCACGTGTTTTCACTTACAAACAACTTCAAGACACTGGTTTCACCTAATTCTCTGTGGGTGTAGGAGGTCCTTCATCATTGAAAGTAAGATAGTTGTTCATTTGGCTGCTATGCCCTTGTTTTCACTCACTATCAATGTAAAAACACTGCTGTTACCTATTGCTACACCAATGCACTGGTTTCTTCACTTTCCAAATCTAAAAACATGTGCATTTTATTTGCTGCAATGCATGTGTTTTCACATACAATCATCTTCAAAACACTGGTTTTACCTAACGTGCTGTGAATGCAGGGGGTACTTCAACTTTGAAAGATAATTAAGATACTTGTTTGCTTGGCTGCTATGCACTTGTTTTCACTCACTATCAACGTAAAAACATGGCTTTTACCTAATGCTACTCCAATGCAGTGGTTTCTTCATTTTACAATCTGAATAACATTTGTATTTTATTTCCTGCAATGCATGTGTTTTCACTTACAGTCATCTTAAAAACACTGGTTTCACGAAACTCTCTATGAATGTAGGAGGTTATTTAAGTTAGAAAGGTAAGTAAAATAACTCTTTGGTTGGCTTCTATGCACTTGCTTTCATGCACAATGTCAACACACTGCTTTTACCTAATGCTACAACAATGTAGTGGTTTCTTCACTTTAGAAAACTAAATAAGATTGATGTTTCATATTAATGCTATGAATGTGTTTTCAAATATAATCAGCTTCAAAACATGGTTTTAACTAACACTCTGTGATGCAGAAGGTTCTTCAACTTTGAACGGTAAGTAAGATACTTGCTTGTTTGACTGCTATGCACTTTTTTCACTCACTATCAATGTAAAAACCCTGCTTTTACCTAATGCTATACCAATGCAGCAGATTCTTCACTTTTCAAATCTAAGTAAGATTTGTGTTTCATTTGTTGCTATGCATGTGTTTTCACTTACAATCATCTTCAAAACACTGTTTTTACCCAACTCTGTGAATCCAGGAGGTACTTCGACTCTGAAAGGTAAGTAAGATACTTGTTTCTTTGGATACTATGCACTTGTTTTCAGTCACTGTCAATGAAAAAACAATGCTTTTATCTAATGCTATGTCAATGCAGTGGTTTCTTTAGTTTTCAAAAGTAAGCAAGACAGTCATTACATTGGCAGCCATACACTTGTTTTCACTTACAACCAACGTCAAAACCCTGCTTTTGCTATGCCAATGCTGCAGTTTCTTCACTTTTGAAATCTATTTGAGATTCTCATTTTTCTTGCTGCTATGCACGTGTTTTCACTTACAATAAACTTCAAAACACTGCTTTTCCCTAATACTGGGTGAATGCAGTCAGGTTTTTGGTATAGAAAACCAATAAAGAAACTTGTTTCATTGGCTGCTTTGCATGTATATTCACTTACAGTCAACTTCAAGATACTGTTTTCACATAACTATCTGTGAGTGTAGGAGATACTTCAAGTTTGAAAGGTAAGTAAGATACTTGTTTGTTTGGCTTCTATGACCTTGCTTTCACTCACAAGTCAACATGCTGCTCTTCCTAATGCTATGCCAATGCAGTGGTTTCATCACTTTACAAATCTAAATAAGATTTGTGTTTCATTTGCTGTTATGCATGTGTTTTCACATACAATGATCTTCAAAACACTGGTTTTAACTAACGTGTTGTGAATGCAGGGGGTACTTCAACTTTGAAAAGTAAGTAAGATATTTGTTTGTTTGGCTGCTATGTACTTGTTTTCACTCACTTTATGTAAAAACACTGCTTTTACCTAATGCTACTCCAATGCAGTGGTTTCTTCACTTTACAAATCTAAATAACATTTATGTTTTGTTTCCTGCAATGCGTGTGTTTTCACTTACAAGCATCTTCAAAACACTGGTTTCACCTAACTCTTTGTGAATGTAGGAGGTACTTCAAGATTGAAAGGTAAGTAAAATATCTCTTTGATTGGCTTCTATGCACTTGGTTTCATGCACAACATCAACACACTGCTTTTACCTAATGATACACCAACGTAGTGGTTTCTTCACTTCAGAAAAGTAAATAAGATTTGTGTTTCATTTTACTGCTATGCATGTGTTTTCACTTACAATCATCTTCAAAACACTGGTTTTACCTAAAACTCTGTGAATGCAGGAAGTACTTCAACTTTGAAAGGTAAGTAAAATACCTGTTGTTTGGCTGCTATGCACTTGTTTTCACATACTATCTATGTAAAAACAATGCTTTGACCTAATGCTATGGCAGCGCAGTGATTTCTTCACTTTTCAAAACTAAGCAAGGTACTGCCATCATTGGCAGCTATGCACGTGTTTCCACTTTAAGCCAATATCAAATCACTGCTTTTGCTATGCCAATTCTATAGATTCTTCATTTCTGAAATCTAAGTAAGATTCTTGTTTCTTTTGCTGCTATGCACTTGATTTCACTTACAATCAACTTCAAAACACTACTTTTCTTTAATGCTGTGTGAATGCAGTCAGTTTTTCAGTTTAGAAAACCAAAAGGAAACTTGTTTCACTAGTTGCTTTGCATGTGTTTTCACTTCCAATCAACTTCAAGACCCTGGTTTTACATAAAAGTCTGTGAATGTAGGAGGTACTTCAAGTTTGAAGGGTAAGTAAGATACTTGTTTGTTTGGCTGCTATGCACATTTTTTTACTCGCTATCAATGTTAAAACACTGCTTTTACCTAAGGCAATGCCAATGCCATGGTTTCACCACTTTAAAAATTTGAATAAGATTTGTGTTTCATTTGCTGCTATGCATGTGTTTTCACTAAAAAAATCTTCAAAACATTGATTTTACCTAACACTCTGTGAATGCAGGAGGTTCTTCAACTTTGAATGGGAAGAAAGATACTTGTTTTTTAGCTGCTGTGCACTTGCTTTCATTCACAATGTCAACACACTGCTTTTACCTAAATGCTACTCCAATGCAGTGGTTTCTTCACTTTATAAATCTAAGTATGATTTGTGTTTCTATTGCTGCTATGCAAGTGTTTTCACTTAAAATCATCTTCAAAACACTGGTTTTACCTAACACTCTGGGAATAGAGGTGATTCTTTGACTTTGGATGTCAAGTAAGATTCTTGTTTGTTTGGCTTCTATGCACTTGTTTTAACTCACTATCAATGTGAAAACACTGCTTTTACCTAAAGATATACCAATGCAGTACATTCCCCACTTTTCAAATCTCAGTAAAATTTGTGTTTCATTTGCTGCTATGCATATGTTTTTACTTAAAATCATCTTCAAAACAGTGGTTTTACTTTACACTCTGTGAAAGCAGGAGGTACTTCAACTTTGAAAGTTATGTAAGATACTTTTTTGTTTGGCTGCTATGCACATGTTTCCACTCACAATCTATGTAAAAATGATGCTTTTACCTAATGCTACTGCAATGCAGTGGTTTCTTCAATTTACAAATCTAAATAACATTTGTTTTTTATTTGCTGCTATGCATGTGTTTTCACTTACAATCATCTTCAAAACAGTGGTTTTACATAACACGCTGTGAATGCAGGAGGTACTGCAACTTTGAATTGTTTGCCAAACAACCGGTATTTTACTGACCTTTCAAACTTGAAGTATCTCCTACATTCACAGAGAGTTATGAAAAACCTGTGTCTTGCAGTTGATTGTAAGTGAATACACATGCAAAACAACCAATGAAACAAGTTCCTTTATTGGTTTTCTAAACCAAAGGATTGACTGCATTCACCCAGCATTAGAGAAAAGCAGTGTTTTGAAGTTGATTGTAAGTGCAAACACATGCATAGCAACCAAAGAAACAAGAAATTTACTTAGATTTCAAGGGTGAAGAAACTGCAGCATTGGCATAGCAAAAGCAGTGTTTTGGCATTGGTTGTAAGTGAAAACAAGTGCATAACTGCTTATGTAATGAGTATATTGCTTACTTTTGAGAACTGAAGAAACCCAGTGCCTTGGCATAGCATTAGGTAAAACAGTTTTTTTACATTCAAAACACTGGTTTAGCCTAACAATCTGTGAAAACAGGTGGCAATTCAACTTTGAATGACAAGTAAGATCTATTGGCAATACTTCAACTTTGAAAGATCGGTAAGATACTTTTTTGTTTGGCTGCTATATACTTGTTTTCACTCTCTATCAATGTAAAATAATGCTGTGACATAATGTTATGCCAGTGCAGTGGTTTCTTCAGGTTTCAAAAGTAAGCAAGATACTCATTACATTGACACCTATGCACATATTTTCACTTGCAACCAATGTCAAAACACTGCTTTTGCTATGTCAATGTTGCAGATTCCTCGCTTTTTAAATCTAAGTAAGATTCTTCTTTCTTTTGCTGCTATGCACGTGTTTTCACTTACAATCAACTTCAAAACACTGGTTTTCCCTAATGCCATGTGAATTTTTTCAATTCTTCAGTTTAGAAAACCAATAAAGAAACTTGTTTCATTGGATGCTTTGCACGTGTTTTGCCTTACAATCAACTTCAAGATACTGGTTTTACCTAATGTTGTTTGAATGCAGGAGACACTTCAACTTTGAAAGTTCAGTAAGATACTTGTTTCTTTGGCTGTTATGCCCTTGTTTTCACTCACTGTCAGTCTAAAAACACTGCTTTTAACTAATGCTATGCCAGTGCATTGGTTTCTTCACATTACAAATCTACATAAGATTTGTGTTTTATTTGCTGCTCTGCTTTTGTTTCACTTACAATCATCTTCAAAACACTGCTTTTACCTAACACACTGTGAATGCATGAGGTACTTCAACTTTGATAGGTAAGTAACATGCTTGTTTGTTTGGCTACTATGCATTTGCTTTCATTCACAATGTCAACACACTGCTTTTACCTAATGCTATGCTAATGCAGTGGCTTCTTCACATTTCAAATCTAAATAAATTTTGTGTTCATTTGCTGCTAGGCATGTGTTTTCACTTACAATCATCTTCAAAACACTGGTTTCACCTAACTCTCTGTGAATGTAGGAGGAACTTCACATTTGAAAGGTAACTAAGATACTTCTTTGTTTGGCTGCTATGCATTTGTTTTCACTCACTATCAATGTGAAAACGATGATTTTACCTAATTCTATGCCAATTCAGTGGTTTCTTCACTTTACACATCTAAATAACGTTTGTGTTTTATTTGCTGCTATCCATGTGTTTTCACTTACAATCATCTTCAAAACACTGGTTTTACTTAACACTCTGTGAATGCAGGAGGTACTTCAACTTTGAATGATAAGATATTTGTTTGTTTCACTGCTCTGTACTTGTTTTCACTCACTATGAATCTAAAAACACTGCTTTAACCACTTGCTATGCCAATGCAGTAGTTTCTTCACTTTTCAAATCTAATTAAGATTTGTGTTTCATTTGCTGCTATGCATGTGTTTTCACTAAAGTCTTCTTCAAAACCCTGGTTTTACTTAACACTCTGTGAATGCAGGAGATACTTCAACTTTCAATTGTAAGTAAGATACTTGTTTGTTTGTCTGCTATGTACTTGTTTTCTCTCACTATCAGTGTAAAAACACTGCTTTGAACTGATGCTACACCAATGCAGTGTTTTCTTCAGTTTTCAAAATTAAGCAAGATGCTCATTATATTGGCAGCTATGCACTTCTTTTTACTTACAACCAATGTCAAATCTCTGCTTTTGTTATGCCATTGCTGCACTTTCTTCACTTTTGAAATCTAAGTAAGAGTCTTGTTTCTTTTGCAGCTATGCAAGTATTTTAACTTACAATCAACTTCAAACACTGCTTTTCCCTAATGCTGGGTGAATGAAGTCAGTTCTTCAGTTTAGAAAACCAATAAAGAAATTTGTTTCACTGCCTGCTTTGCACGTGCTTCCACTTAAAATCCACTTCAAAACACTGGTTTTACATAACACACTGTGAATGCAGGAGGTACTACAACTTTGAAAGTTCAGTAAGATACTTGTTTCTTTGGCTTCTATGCACTTGTTTTCACTCATTTTCAAAGTAAAAACATTGCTTTTAACTAGTGCTATGCCAATGCAGTGATTTCTTTACTTTACAATTCTAAATAACATTTCTGTTTCATTTGTTTCTCTGCATGTGTTTCACTTATGATCATCTTTAAGTCTCTGGTTTTACCTAACATGTTGTGAATGCAGGAGGTACTTCAACTTTGAATGGTAAGTGAGAGACTCATTTGTTTGGCTGCTATGCACTTGTTTGAACTATCAATGTAAAAACAATGTTTTTATCTAATGCTACACCAATGCAGTGGTGTTTTCACTTTACAAACCTAAATAATGTTTGTGTTTTATTTACTGCTATGCATGTGTTTTCACTTGCAATCATCTTCAAAACACTGGTTGTACCTAACACTGGGTGAATGGAGTCAGTTCTTTAGTTCAAAAAACCAATAAAAAACTCATTTCATCAGCTGCTTTGCACATATTTTCACTTACACTCAACTTCAAGACACTGGTTTTACCTAACAGTCTGTGAATGCAGGAGGTACTTCAACTTTGAAATTTCATTAAGATACTAGTTTGTTTGCTTCTATGTACTTGTTTTCACACACTATAAATGTAAAAACAATGCTTTAATATAATGCTATGCCAATGCAGTGGTTTCTTCACTTTACAAAAGTAAATAAGATTTGTGTTTTATTTGCTGCTATGCTTGTGTTTTCACTTATAATCATCTTCAAAACCCTGGTTTTACCTAACAGCCTGTGACTGCAGGAGGTACTTCGACTTTCAAAGATAAGTAAGGTAATTGTTTGTTTGGCTGCTATGCACTTGTTTTCACTCACTATCAATGTAAAAGCAATGCTTTTACCTAATACTATGCAAATACAGTGGTTTCTTCACCTTTCAAATTTAAGCAAGATACTCATTACATTTGCAGCTATGCACTTGTTATCACTTACACTCAAATTCAAATCCCACCTTTTGCTATGCCAAAGCTGCAGTTTATTCACTTTAGAAATCTAAGTAAGATTCTTGTTTCTTTTGCTGCTATGCATGTGTTTTCACTTACAATCAACTTCAAAACACTGTTCTTCCCTAATGCTGGGTAAATGCTGGCAGTTTTTCAGTTTAGAAAAACAATAAAGAAACTTGTTTCATTGCCTGCTTTGCACATGTTTGCAATTAAAATCAACTTCAAGACACTGGTTTCACCTAACTGGTTTTACCTAACATGCAGTGAATGCAGGAGGTAATTCAACATAGAAAGGTAAGTAAGATACATTTTAGTTTGGCTGCTATGCACTTGTTTTCTGTCACTATCAAAGTAAAAATACTACTTTTATCTAATGCTATGTCAATGCAGGGTTCACTTCACTTTACACAACTGAATAATATTTGCATTTTATTTGAGCTATGCATGCGTTTTCACTTACAATGAACTTCATACAATGCTTTTCCCTGACACTGGAGAATGCAGTCATTTCTTCAATTTAGAAAACCAATAAAGAAACCTGTTTCATTAGCTGCTTTGCACGTGTTTTCACTTAAAATCAACTTAAAGATACTGATTTCACCTAACTCTCTGTGAATGTGGGAGGTACTTCATATGTGGAAGGTAAATAAGATACTTGTTTGTTTGGCTACTATGCACTTTTTTTCTGTCATTATCGATGTAAAAACACTGTTTTTAACTAATGCTATACCAATGCAGTAGTTTCTTCACTTTTCAAATCTGAGTGAGATTTGTGTTTCATTTACTGCTTCGCATGTGTTTTCACTTGAAATCATCTTCAAAAAACTGGTTTTACCCAATACTTTGTGAAAGCAGGAGGTAATTGAACTTTGAAGGTAAGTAAGATGCTTGTTGGTTCGGCTGCTATGCACATTTTCTCAGTCAATAGCAATGTAAAAACACCGCTTTTACTAATGCTATGCCAATGCAGTGTTTTCTTCACCTTAGAAATCTAAATAAGATTTGCATTTTTTTTATGCTACACATGTGTTTTCACTTACAAACAACTTCAAAACACTGATTTTCCCTAACACTGGATGAATGCAGTCAGTTCTGCTGTTTAGAAAACCAATGAAGAAACTTGTTTCATTTGCTGCTCTGCAGGTGTTTTCACTTAAAATCAACTTCAAGACACTGGTTTTACTGAATACTCTGTGAATGTAGGAGGTATTTCACATTTGAAGGTAAGTAAGCTACTTGGTTTTTTTTTTGGCCGCTATGTACTTGTTTTCATTCATTATCAATGCAAAAACATTGCTTTTACCTAATGCTATACCAATGTAGAAGTTTCTTCACTTTAAAATCTAAGTAAGTTTTGTGTTTCATTTGCTGCTATGAATGTGTTTTCACTTAAAATCATCTTCAAAACACTGGTTTTACCTAACACTCTGTGAATGCAGGAGGTAATTCAACTTTGAAAGGTAAGCAAGATACTTATTTGTTTGGCCGCCATATACTTGTTTTCAGGCACTATCAATGCAAAAACACTGCATTTGCCTAATGATATACCAAAGCAGTAGTTTCTTCTCTTTTAAAATCTTTGTAAGATTTGTGTTTCATTTGCTGCTTTTCATGTGTTTTCACTTAATAGCATCTTCAAAATTGATTTTTCCTAAGATGATGTGAATGCAGGAGTTAATTCAACTTTGATAGTAAAGTAAGATACTGGTTTGTTTGGCTGCTATGCACTTGTTTTCAATCAATATCAATGTAAGAACATTGCTTTTACCCAATGCTATACCAATGCAGTAGTTTCTTTAATTTTGAAATCTAGGTAAGTTTTGTATTTCATTTGCTTCTTTCCATATGTTTTCACTTAAAATCTTCTAAACACTGGTTTTACCTAATGCTACGCCAATGCAGTTTTTTCTTCACTTTACAATTCTAAATATGATTTGCGTTTTTTTGTGTGTGTGTGTGTGTGAAACACATGTGTTTTCACTTACAATCAAATTCACAACACTGATTTTCCCTAATTCTGGGTGAATGCAGTCAGTTCTGCTATTTAGAAAACCAATAATGAAACTTGTTTCATTGGCTGCTTTGCAAGTGTTTTCTCTTAAAATCAACTTCAAGACACTGGTTTCACCTAACTCTCTGTGAATGTAGGAGGTACTTTGCATTTGAAAGATAAGAAAGTTACATGTTTTTTGGCAGCTATGCACTTGTTTTATGTCACTATCAATGTAAAAACATTGCTTTTACCTAATGCTATAGCAATAGAGCAGTTTCTTCCCTTTTCAAATCTAAGTGAGATTTGTGTTTCATTTGCTACTACGCAAGTGTTTTGACTTACAATCAGCTTCAAAACACTGGTTTTACCTAACACTTTGTGAATACAGGATGTAATTCAACTTTGAAAGGTAATTGATATACTTGTTTCTTCCCTGCTATGCACTTTTTTCAGTCACTATCAATGAAAAAAACTGATTTTTCCTCATGCTATACCAATGAAGAAGTTCTTTCACTTTTCAAAACTAAGTAAGACTTGTGTTTCATTTGCTGCTACACATGTGTTTTCACTTAAAATCATCTTCAGAACACTGGTTTTACCTAACACTCTGTGAATGCTGGAGGTTTTTCAACTTTTAAAGGTAAGCAAGATACTTGTTTGTTTGGCTGCTATGCACTTGTTTTGAGTCACTATCAATGAAAAAAACACTGCTTTTGCTTAATGCTAGACCAATGCAGTAGTTTCTAACCTTTAAAAACCTATGTAAGTTTTGTGTTGTATTTGCTGCTATGCATGTGTTTTCAATTAAAATCATCTTCAAAACACTTTTTTTTTCCCAAGGTGCTGTGAATGCAGGAGGTAATTCAACTTTGTTTGTTAAGCAAGATACTTGTTTGTTTGGCTGCTATGCACTTCTTTTCAGTCACTATCAATGTAAAAACACTTTTACAAAATGCTATGCCAAGCAGTGTTTCCTTCACTTAAATCTAAGTTAAATTTGCATTTTATTTGTGCTATGCATGTGTTTTCACTTACAATCAAGTTCAAAACACTGATTTTTGCTAACACTGGGTGAATGAAGTCAGTTCGACAGTTTAGAAAACAAATAAAGAAACTTGTTCCATTGACAGCTTTGCATGTGTTTTCAATGGAAATCAACTTCAAGACACTGGATTTACCTAACTCTCTGTGAATGTAGGAGGTGCTTTACATTTGAAAGGTAAGTAATAAACTTGTTTGTCTGCTATGCACTGAAAAGTCACTATCTATGTAAAATCTCAGCTTTTAACTAATGCTATACCAGTGCAGTAATTTCTTCACTTTTAAAGTCTATGTAAATTTTGTGTTTCATTTCCTGCTATGCATGTGTTTTCACTTAATATCATCTTCAAAACACTGGTTTGTCCTAAGTCACTGAGAAGGCAGGAAGTAATTTAACTTTGAAATGGAAGTAATATACTTTTTTGTTTGGCTGTGATGGACTTGATTTTAATCACTGTCAATGTAAAACACTGCTTTTCCCTAATGCTATGCCTATGCAGTATTTCCTTCACTTTGCAAATCTAAATAAGATTTGCATCTTCTTTGTGCTACATGTGTGTATTCTTTTACAATGGACTTCAAAACACTGATTTTCCCTAATGCTGTGTGAATGCTGTCTTTTCTTCAGTTTAGAAAACCAATAAAGAGACTTGTTTCATTGGCTGCTTACCACATGTTTTCACTTAAAATCAAATTCAAGACACTGGTTTCTCCTAACTCTCTGTGAATGTAGGAGATACCTCACATTTGAATGTTAAGTAAGATATTTGTTTCTTTGGCTGCTATGCACTTGTTTTCTGTCACTATCAATCTAAAAACATTACTTTTAACTAATGCTATACCAATGCAGTAGTTTATCACTTTTCAAAGCTAAATGAGAATTGTGTTTCATTTTCTGCTCTGCATGTTCACAGAAAAGGAAACAGGCCCAGAGATAGGGCAACTTGCCCAAGTCACAGGGTTGGTCGGGATTGGAGCTGGGATCCCAGGGCTAAACTGTCAGGCTCCCCAAGCCCATGCTTAGCCTGAAGGTTGCCTGAGCCAAAAGCCAGCCCACAATTGCACACCCTGGGCAGGGATCTCACTTTTCACTCCAATGCTTGAAGCCTTCCTGTAGGTGTTTGACCTTGAAGTTCTTACTGGTCAACTGGGATGGGGGCTGTATCTCCTGAGACAGGTTGTAGCTACAGGACAGGGTGGCCACTATGAGGTTCCCAGAGCCACACCTTAAGCATCCCTCCCAGTGTCCACACAGGAGTTGGCATTTGTGTGCCCCAGATGTCTCCAGGAAACAGGTCCTATGCTGACCCAGGAGCCACCTGGGTGATCCCACAACTACCATGGCCTGATTCCATTGTGGCCTCACCTGGCATTCTTGCTGAGCTGCACAGCCCCAAATCAAGCCCTAAGTGGTTCCTTTGGGCACAAGGGTGTCATAGAAGCAGCCCATGTGGAGCTTCAGGAGCTCACCAATAATCTGGTATTCCTGGATCCAGAGGGAAGGAAGAGTCACTGCCAAGGTCTGGGTGGGCTTGTTGGGTGGGACAGGGGCCAGTGGCTGGTTTTTCTCCTATGGGAGCCCCCACCCCTTGACTCCCTTCCTGGCTCTACTGGCCTTCAAGGCTGACTTCACACAGCTCCTCCACCAAGAAATTATCCTTCATCCCATGCATAATCCCCACCCACCCTGCCCCTCAATTTTAGGTAAAACCATTCTTTTGAAGATGATTTTAAGTGAAAACACATGTGTAGCAGCAAATGAAACACAAATATTATTTAGATTTGAAAACTGAAGAAACAACTGCATTGGTATAGCATTAGGTAAAGACAAGGTTTTTACATTTTACTGATAGAAAACAAGTGCATAGCAGCCAAAAAAAAAAACAACAACAACAAAAAAAACAAGTATATTACTTACCTTTCAAATTTGAAATACCTCCTACATTCATTGAGATTTAGTTGTAATCAGTGTCTTTAAGTTTATTTTAAGTGAAAACACCTGCAAAGCAGCCAAAGAAACAAGTTTCTTTATTGGTTTCTAAAGTGTAGAACTGAATGCATTCACCCAGCATTAGGGCAATTCAGTGTTTTGAAGTTGATTGTAAGTGAAAGCACATGCGTAGCACAAATAAAATACAAATCTTATTTAGATTTCTAAAGTGAAGAACACACTACTTTGGTACAGTATTAGGTAAAAGCAGTGATTTTAAATTGATAGTGACTGAGAACAAGTGCATAGCAGCCAAACAAACATCTTTCTTAACTTTCAAAAGTGAATAACCTCCTACATTCACAGAGAGTTAGGAGAAACCAGTGTCTTGAAGTTGATTTTAAGTGAAAACACGTGCAAAGCAGCCAATGAAACAAGTTTCTTTATTGGTGTTCTAAACTG
>JAKSZT010014743.1:1501024-1565636 GCA_026826555.1 Tolypeutes matacus | reverse complement strand
GTTTTGAAGTTGATTGTAAGTGAAAACACATGCGTAGCACAAATAAAATGCAAATCTTATTGACATTTGTAAAGTGAAGAAAACACTGCATTTGTGAATCATTATGTAAAAGCAACCAATGTTTTTACATTGATAGTGACTGAAAACAAGTATATAGCAGCCAAATAAACAAGCATCTTTCTTACCTTTCAAAGTTCAATTACCGCCTGCCTTCACAGAATGTTAGGTAAAACCAAGGTTTGAATATGATTTTAAGAGAAACTACATGCATAGCAGCAAATGAAACACAAAACTTACTTAGATTTGAAAAGTGAAGAATCTGCTGCATGGGTATAACATTAGGTAAAAGCAGTGTTTTCACATTGATAGTGCATGTAAACAAGTTCATAGCAGCCAAATAAACAAATATCTTGCTTACCATTCAATGTTGAATTACCTCCTACATTCTCAGAGTGTTAGGTAAAACCAGTGTTTTGAATATGATTTTAAGAGAAAACATATCCATAGCAACAAATGAAACACAAATCTTACTTAGATTCCGAAAGTGATGAAATGACTGCATTGGTATAGTATTAGGTAAAAACAGTGTTTTTACATTTTGTGACAGAAAACAAGTGCATAGTAGCCAAAAAAGAAAAAAAAGTATCTTACATACCTTTCAAATTTGAAATACCTCCTACATTCACAGAGAGTTAGGACAAACCAGAGTCTTGAAGTTGGTTTTAAGTGAAAACAGGTAAAAGCAGCCAATGAAACAAGTTTCTTTATTGGTTTTGTAAACTGAAGAACTGACTGCATTCACCCAGTGTTAGGAAAAATCAGTGTTTTGAAGTTGTTTGTAAAAGAAAACACATGCGTAGCACAAATAAAATGCAAATCTTATTTAGATTTGTAAAGTGAAGAAAACTGCATTGGTGTACCATTAGGAAAAGCAGTGTTTTTACATCAACTGTGACTGTAAACAAGTGCAGAGCAGCCAAAGAAACAAGTATCTTTCATACGTTTGAAAGTTGAATTACCTCCTTAATTCACAGAGTGTTAGGTAAAAGCAGTGTTTTGAATATGATTTTAAGTGAAAACACACGTGTAGCAGCAAATGAAACACAAAACCTGCTTAGATATGAAAACTGAAGAAAGTACTGCATTGGTATAGCATTAGATAAAAACAGTTTTATTACATTGATAGTGACAGAAAACTAGTACATAGTAGCCAAAAAAAAAAAAAAAACAAAAAAAAAAACCCAAATATGTTACCTAGCTTTCAAATGTGAAATACCTTCTATATTCACACAGAGTTAGGTGAAACCAGTGTCTTGAAGTTGATTTTAATTGCAAACATGTGCAAAGCAGGCAATGAAACAGGTTTCTTTATTGCTTTTGTAAACTGCAGAACTGACTGCATTCACCCAGCTTTAGGGAAAATCAGTGTTTTGAAGTTGATTGTAAGTGAAAACACATACGTAGCACAAATAAAATGCAAACCATATTTAAATTTGGAAAGTGTAGAAAACACTGCATTAGCATAGCATTAGGTAAAAGCAGTGTTTTTACATTTATAGTGAATGTAAACAAGTGCATAACAGCCAAACAATAAAGTACCTTGGTTTCCATTCAATATTGAATTAATAAAGAAACTAGTTTCATTAGCTGCTTTGCATGTGTTGTCACTTAAAAACAACTTAAAGACACTGGTTTCTCCTAACCCTCTGTGAATGTAGGAGGTTATTCACACTTGAAAGGCATATAAGATGTTTGTTTGGCTGCTATGCACGTGTTTTCAGTCACTATCAATGAAAAACACAGATTTTACCTAATGCTATCCAATGAAGAAATTTCTTCACTTTTAAAATCTAAGTAAGTTTTGTGATTCATTTGCTGCTATGCATGTGTTTGGACTTAAAATTATCTTCAAAACTCAGGTTTTACCTAGCACTCTGTGAATGCAGAAGGTAATTCAACTTTCAAAGGTAAGCAAGATACTTGTTTGTTTCGCTGCTATGCACTTGTTTTCACTCACTATCAATGTAAAAACACTGCTTTTACATAATGCTACACCGGTGCAGTAGTTTCTTCACTTTTAAAATCAAGGTAAGTTTTGAGTTTCATTTGCTGCTATGCATGTGTTTTCACTTAAAATCATCTTCAAAACACTCATTTTATCTAACACTCTGTGAATGTAGGACCTAATTCAACTTTGAAATATAAACAAGATACTTGTTTGTTTGGCTGCAATGCACTTGTTTTCAGTCACTATCAACTTAATAACACTGCTTTTACATAATGCTACACCAATGCAGTAGTTTCTTCACTTTTAAAATCAAGGTAAATTTTGAGTTTCATTTGCTGCTATGCATGTGTTTTCACTTACAATGAACTTCAATACACTAATTTTCCCTAAGCTGGGTGAATGCAGTCAGTTCTTCAGATTAGAAAACCAATAAAGAAACTTGTTTCATTGGCTGCTTTGGACGTGCTTTAACTTAAAATAAATTTAAAGACACTGGTTTCACCTAACTGTGAGAACATAGAAGGTATTTCACATTTTAAATGTAGGTAAGACTTTTTTTGTTTGGCTGCTATGCACTTGTTTTCAGTCACTATCAATGTAAAAACAGTGCTTTTACCTAATGCTACACCATTGCAGTAGTTACTTCAGTTTTAAAATCAAGGTAAGTTTTGATTTCATTTACTTCTATGCATGTGTTTTCACTTAATATCATCTTCAAAACACTGCTTTTATCTAACACTCTGTGAATGCAGGAGGTAATTCAATTTTGAAGGATAAGGAAGATACTTGATTGTTTGGCTGCTATGCACTTGTTTTCCATCACTATCAATGTAAAATCACTGATTTTACCTAATGCTATACCAATGCAGTAGTTTCTTCACTTTTAAAATCTAAGTTGGTTTTCTGTTTCATTTGCTGCTATGCATGTGTTTTCACTTAAAATGATCTTCATAACACTGGTTTTACCTAACCTCTGTGAATGTAGGAGGTAATTCAACTTTGAAATATAAGAAAGATGCTTGTTTGTTTGGTTGATATGTGTAACCATTGGCCAATTTGATGTAATTATGAATTCCAAAAATATAATTGGATCATGCTTGTAAACTGATCTGTTAATCTGGGCATAATTAGCTCATGATTAGGGCATTGAGGCCCACCCTTTGTTGGGTCAGGAATTGAATATAAAAGGCAAGGCAAAGAACAGAGTTGAAGCCGTCTTTTTAGAAGCAGTTTTGATGTTAGAAAGAAGGTCCCAGGAGAAAAGAAGCAAGCCATTCACCTGTCATCTACAGCTGACCTTGTCGAGGAAACAGAAGCTAAGCCCAGAGAGAAATGCAGCCCCAGGAAGAGAGGAATACCAGAAGCCTGAACCCTGGACAAACACCGGCAGCTGTCGTGCTCTAACATGAGGCAATGGACTGTGGTGAGAGAAGAAACTTAACACTTCATGGCCTGGTATCTGTGGACTTCTACCCCAAATAAATACCCTTTATAAAGACCAACCCATTTTTGGTATTTCACATTAGCACCCCTTTGGCTGACTAATACAGAATTTGGTACTGAGGAGTGGGAAAGTATTTTTGCATATACTAAAATGTTGGAACAGTTTTAAAAATGGGTAAGGGGTATTTTTTGGAGGAATTGTGGAATGCTTGATGGAAAAGGCCTAGATCACTTTGAAGAGACTGTTGATAGTAATATGGACGCTAAAGAGACTTTCTATGATGCCTTAGAAGTAAATGATGAAACTGTTATTGGAAACTAGAGGAAAGGTGATTCATGTTTTAAAGTTGCAAAGATTTTAGTAAGATTAACTCCTGGTGTTATATGGAAGACAAAATTTGGAAATGTCAAACCTGAGCATTTAACTGAAGTACTTTCTAAAGTAAACCCTGGGAATGTGGCTTGGTTTACCTTGCAGCTTATAGTAAAATACTAGATGAGCAAAATACACTAAGGACTGAACTTTGGGGCACAAAGAAAACAGAAACTGATTCCAGAACTTCCAAGTTTGTGGAAATCAAATTCTCAGATGAAAGTGCTCCATTTGAAGACTTAGCTAAACCTGGAACTTGTAAATCAGAATTGAAGATGCAGTTAACTGAGAAAGACTTTTGGAAAGTCTTACTATCTAATGGCTTGGACCCCTGCTTCCTGCAAGCTAAACCAACAAAGTTTTTGAGAGAGCTGTATGAACAAAACCACTGTCAGCTTGGACAAAAGAGGACATGGAAAGGAGAGATTGAAGGAGAATCAGCTTTAAGAAGAAAACCATGGAAGCAGAGATCTGGGATTAAGACATGTCCTTGGGATAAGAAAGGAGCCCCACCCATGTGTACAGATAGGGTGAGTTTTCCCCAGCAGTTGAAGAGGGTGGATGACCCCACCTGATGATCTGGGAGAGTTTTGCCATCCCATGGTGCAGAAATGTTGGAGCACATTCCTCAAAGATTAGGGTGGTTAAGGCCAACACCCCAAAGTCTGAGAGGGTTGTACCTGTCCCCCATGGATTAGAGAAGGCCAGGTGGTCAACCCATTGCTCTGAGAGGGTTGAGCCTGTATTCCAAAGGTTAGGGGGAATGTTTTCTTCACCTCACTGTACTAGGAGAGCTAAGACTCTAACCCAAAGATTGGGTAAGGTGTGGCAAACACCCAAAAACCCTTGGAGGGTGAGGTCTGGAGCTTGGTTGACACCCAGATGCTTGATGAGGGTGGAACCAAGTAAACGGCCATTGGGAAAGCCTGTGGAAAGGGCAGGCTCCCATGTGGTCCCAAGGAGAATAAACCATCTTCATAAGAATGACTCTCAGACTTTGAAATCGAATGGAGGATGCACTGCAGGTTTACTGAACTCTAGAGGATCCATGACTCATGTTTAACCTCCCACTTCTCCTTATGATGATGAAAATGTTTATTCTTTGTCTTTCCATTTGTGTATTGGAAGCAGTTAAATTGTTTTTTAACGTTTCAGAGGTCTACAGCAGATGGGATTTTTCCTGAAGAAAAAGTGTATTTCTTTGAATTGATTATGATATGATTTTGTACTTGAATTGTTACTGATTTAACTTTTTTAAAATTTTGTAATGTATTTTTGGAATTCAGAGGGTGGAGTGTAACCATTGGCCAATTTGATGTAATTATGAATTCCAAAAATATATTCGATCATGCTTGTAAACTGATCTGTTAATCTGTGCATGATTAGGTAATGATTAGGTCATTGAGCTCCACCCCTTGGTGGGTGGGGAATTGAATATAAAAGGCAAGGAAAAGAGCAGATTTGAAGCAGTCTTTTGAGAAGCAGTTTTGATGTTGGAAAGAAGGCCCCAGGAGATGAGAAGCAAGCCATTCGCCCGATCATCTAAAGCTGACCTTGTGGAGGAAACAGGAGCTAAGCCCAGAAAGAAATGCAGCCCTGGGAAGAGAGGAATCCCAGAAGCCTGAACCCTGGGCAAAGACCGGCAGCTGTCTTGCTCTAACACCTGTCAATGGACTGTGGTGAGAGAAGAAACTTAACACTGTATGACCTGGTATCTGTAGACTTCTACACCAAATAAATACCCTTTATAAAGACCAAACCATTTTCAGTATTCATATTTGCACACCTTTGGCTGATTAATACAATATGCACTTGTTTTCAGGCACTATCAATGTAAAAAGGTTCCTTTTACCTAATGCTATACCAATGCAGTAGTTTCTTCACTTTTCAAATCTCAGTAAGTTTTGTGTTTCATTTGCAGCTATACATGTGTTTTCACTTAAAATCATCTTTAAAACCCTGGTTTTACCTAACACTCTGTGAATGCAGGATGTAATTCACCTTTGAATGGTAAGAAAGACAGTTGTTTGTTTGGCTGCTATGCACTTGTTTACAGTCTCTATCAATGTAAAAAACATTAATTTTACCTAATGCTATGCCAATGCTGTGTTTTCTCTGCTTTACAAATCTAAATAAGATTTGCATTTTATTTATGCTACGCATGTGTTTTCACTTACAATCAACTTCAATGCACTGATTTTCCCTAAGCTGGGTGAATTCAGTCAGTTCTTCAGTTTAGTAAACCAATAAAGAAACTTGTTTCATTGGCTGCTTTGCATGTGTTTTCCCTTAAAATCAAATCAAGAGACTGCTTTCACTTAACTCTGTGTGAATGTTGAAGGTATTTCACATTGGAAAGGTAGGTAAGATATTTTTTGTTTGGCTGCTATATACTTGTTTTCTGTCACTATCGATGTAAAAACACTGCATTTACCTAATGCTATAGCAATGCAGTAATTTCTTCACTTTAAAAATCTAAGTTGGTTTTGTGTTTCATTTGCTGATATGCATGTGTTTTCACTTAAAATCACCTTCAAAACACTGCTTTTACCTAACACTCTGTGAATACAGGAGGTAATTCAAATTTAAAAGGTAAGAAAGATGCTTGTTTGCTTGGCTGCTATGCACTTGTTTTCAGTCACTATCAATGTAAAAACATTGCTTTTACCTAATGCTATGCCAATGATGTGTTTTCTTCACTTTATATATCTAAATAAGATTTGTGTTTTCACTTACAATCAACTTCAGAACACTGATTTTTCCCTAAACTGGGTGAATTCAGTCAGTTCTTCTGTTTAAAGAACCAATAAAGGAACTTGTTTATTTGGCTGTTATGCACCTGTTTTCACTTAAAATAAACTTCAAGACACTGGTTTCACCTAACTCTGTGTGAATGTAGGAGGTATTGCACGTTTGAAAGGTAGGTAAAATATTTGTTTGTTTGGCTGCTATGCACTTGTTTTCTGTCACTATCAATGTAAAAACACTGCTTTTACCTAAGGCTATACCAATGAAGTAGTTTCTTCACTTTTCAAATCTAAGTAAGTTTTGTTTTTCATTTGCTACTATGCACGTGTTTTCACTTTAAATCATCTTCAAATCCCTGGTTGTACCTAAAAATCTGTGAATGCAGGAGGTATTCAACTTTGAAAGGTAAGTTATATACTCGTTTGTTTGGCTACTATGCACTTGTTTTCAGTCGCTATCAATATAAAAACACTGCTTTTACCTAATGCTACACCAATGCAGGAGTTTCTTCACTTTTAAATCTAGGTAAGTTTTGAGTTTCATTTGCAGCTATGCATGTGTTTTCACTTAAAATCATCTTCAAAACTCTGCTTTTACCAATACTCTGTGAATGCAGTGGGTAATTCAATTTTGAAAGATAAGGAAAGATTAGGAAATGTTTGCATTATATTTATGCTATGTATGAGTTTTCACTTAAAATCAACTTCAAACCACTGTTTTTCCCTAAGCTGGGTGAATTCAATTAATCCTTCAGTTTAGAAAAGCAATAAAGAAACTGTTTTCATTGCTTCTTTGCACGTGTTTTCATGTAAAATCAACTTCAAGACACTGATTTCACCTAACTCTGTGTGAATGTAGAAGGTATTTCACATTTGAAAGGTAGGTAAGATATTTTTTTGTTTGGCGGCTATGCACTTGTTTTCTGTCACTATAAATGTAAAATCACTGCTCTTACTTAATGCTATACCAATGCAGCTGTTTCTTCACTTTTAAAATCTAAGTTGGTTTTGTGTTTCATTGCTGCTATGCATGTGTTTTCACTTAAAATCATCTTCAAAACACTGGTTTTACTGAACACACTGTGAATGCAGGAGGTAATTAAACTTTGAAAGGTAAGAAAGACATTTGTTTGTTTGGCTGCTATGCACTTGTTTTCAGTCACTATCAATGTAAAAACACTCCTTTTAGCTAATGCTATACCAATGCAGTTGTTTCTTCACTTTTAAAATCTAATTTGGTTTTGTGTTTCATTGCTGCTAAGCATGTGTTTTCACTTAAAATCATCTTCAAAACACTGGTTTTACCTACCACTCTGTGAATGCAGGAGGTAAATCAACTTGAAAGGTAAGAAAGATACTCTTTGTTTGGCTACTATGCACTTGTTTTCAGTCTCTATCAATGTAAAAACACTGTTTTTATGTAATGCTATACCAATGGAGACATTTCTTCACTTTTAAAATCTAAGTTGGTTTTCTGTTTCATTTGCTGCTACACTTGTGTTTTAAATTAAAATAATCTTTAACACACAGGTTTTACCTAACACTCTGTGAATGTAGGAAGTAATTCAACTTTGAAATGAAAGAAAGTTACTCATTTGTTTGGTTGCTATGCAATTGCTTTCAGTCACTGTCAATGTAAAAACATTGCTTTTACCTAATGCTACACCAATGTAGTGTTTCCTTCCATTTCCAAATCTAAATATGGTTTGCATTATATTTGGGCTACACATGTGTTTTCTCTTTAAATCAAATTAAAAACACTGATTTTCCCTAAAGCTAGGTGAATGCATTCTATTCTTCAGTTTAAAAACCAATAGAGAAACCTGTTTCATTCGCTGCTTTGCTCGTTTTCACTTAAAATCAACTTCAAGACACTGGTTTCTCCTAACTCTCTGTGAATGTAGGAGGTTATTCACATTTGAAAGGTAAATAAGATGTTTGTTTGGCTGCTATGCACATGTTTTCAGTCACTATCAATGTAAAAACATTGCTTTTACCTAATGCTATGCCAATGCAGTGTGTACTTCACTTTACAAACCTAAATAAGGTTTGCATTTTATTTGTGCTACACATGTAGCAATCCATTTCAAAACACTGATTTTTCCTAAGTTGTGTGAATGCAGTCAGTATTTCAGTTTAGAAAACCAATAAAGAAACTTGTTTCATTGGCTGCTTTGCACGAGTTTTCACTGAAAATCAACTTCAAGACACTGGTTTCACCTAACTCTGTGTGAATGTAGGATATATTTCACATTTGAAAGTAGGTAAGATAATTGTTTGGCTGCTATGCACTTGTTTTCTGTCACTATCAATGTAAAAACACTGCTTTTACCTAATGCTATACCAATCTAGTACTTTCTTCACTTTTCATATATGAGGAAGATTTGTGTTTCATTTGATGCTACACATATGTTTTTAATTAAAATTATCTTCAAAACACTGGTTTTACTTGACACTCTGTGTATGCAAAAGGTAATTCAACTTTGAAAGGTAAACTATATACTAGTTTGTTGGGCTGCCATGCAATAGTTTTCAGTCACTATCAATGTAAAAACACTGCTTTTGCCTAACGCTACAACAATGCAGTAGTTTTTTCACTTTTAAAATCTAGGTAAGTTTTAGTTTCATTTGCTGCTATGCATGTGTCTTCATTTAAAATCATCTTCAAAACCCTGCTTTTACCTTACACTCTTTGAATGCAGGAATTAATTCAACTTTGAAAGATAAGTAATATACTTCTTTGTTTGGCTGCTATGCACTTGTTTTCAGTAACTATCAGTGTAAAAACACTGAATTTACCTAAAGCTATACCAATGCTGTAGTTTCTTCACTTTCAAAAACTAAGTTAGTTTTGTGTTCCATTTGTTGTTACACATGCATTTTCACTTAAATATCATCTTCAAAACGCTGGTTTTACCTAACACTCTGTGAATGCAGGAGGAAATAACTTTGAAATGTAAGAAGGATACTTGTTTGTTTGGCTGCTATGCACTTGTTTTAAGTCACTATCAATGTAAAAACACTGATTTTATGTAATGCTACACCAATTCTTTAGTTCCTTCATTTTTAAAATCTAAGTTGGTTTTGTGTTTCATTTGCTGGTACGCATGTGTTTTCACTTAAAATCATCTTAAAAACACTGGTTTTACCTAACATTATGTAAATAGAGGAGGTAATTCAAGGTTGAAATATAAGAAAGATTTTTGTTTTTTTTTTGGCTGCTATGCACTTGTTTTCAGTCACTATCAATGTAAAAACACTGCTTTTACCTAATTCTATACCACTGCAGTAATTTCTTCACTTTTCAAATCTAAGTAAGTTTTGAGTTTCATTTGCTGCTCGGCATGTGTTTTAAATTAAAACCATCTTCAAAACCCAGGTTTTACCCAACACTCTGTGAATGCAGGAGTTAATTCTACTTTGAAAGGTAAGCAAAGATAATTGTTGTTTTGCTGCTATGCACTTGTTTTCAGTCAATATCAATGTAAAAACATTGCTTTTACCTAATGCTACACCAATGCAGTGTTTTCTTCACTTTACAAATCTAAATTAGTTTTGCTTTCCATTTGTGCAATGCATTTGTTTTCCCTTACAATCAACTTCAAGACACTGATTTTCCCTAACAGTGGGTGAATGCAGTTTTTCAGTTTAGAGAACCAATAACGACTCTTGTTTCATAGGCTGCTCTGCATGTGTTTTCACTTAAAATCAACTTCAAGACACTAGTTCCACCTAATTCTGTATAAATGTATGACATATTTCACAATTGAAATGTAGGTAAGTTATTTGGCTGCTCTGCACTTGTTTTCTGTCACTATCAATGTAAAAACACTGCTTTTACCTAACACTGTGAATGCAAGATGTAATTCAACGTTGAAAGATAAGAAAGATAGTTGTTTGTTTGGGTGCTATGCACTTGTTTACAGTCACTATCAATTTAAAACATTACTTTTACCTAATGCTATGCCAATACCATATTTTCTTCACTTTACAAATGTAAATAAGATTTGCATTGTATTTGTGCTCCGCATGTATTTTCACTTACAATCAACTTCAAAACATTGATTTTCCCTAAGGTGGGTGAATGCAGTCAGTTATTCAGTTTAGAAAATCAATAAATAAACCTGTTTCATTGGTTGCTTTTGACGTGTTTTCACTTAAAATCAACTTCAAGATACTGGTTTCACTTAATTCTCTGTGAATGTGGGAAGTAATTCACATTTGAAAGGTGAATTGTTTTTGTGGCTACTAGGCACTTAATTTCTGTTATTATCAAGGTAAAAACAATGCTTTCACCTAATGTTATAACAATGCAGTAGTTTCTTCACTTTTCAAATCTAAGTAAGATTTGTGTTCCATTTGATGCTATGCATGTGATTTCATTTAAAATCATCTTTAAAACACTGGTTTACCTAACACTTGTAAATGTAAGAGGCACTTTATATTTCAAGGTAAGTAAGCTATTTCTTTGTTTGGATGATATGCACTTATTTTCTCTCACTATCAATGTAAAATCACTGTTTTTACCTAAAGCTATATCAGTGCAGTAGTTTCTTCATTTTTTAAATCTAAGCAAGATTTGTGTTCATTTGCTGCTATGCATGTGTTTTCAATAATAATTAACTTCAAACCCCTGTTTTTACCTCACATTCTGTGAGAGGAGGGGTTGATCCAACTTTGAAAGGTAAGGAAGATACTTGTTTGTTTGGCTGGTATGCACTCATTTTCAGTCACTCTCAATGTAAAAACACCGTTTTTACCTAACACTCTGTGAATGGAGGAGGTAATTCAAATTTGAAAGATAAGGAAGATATTTGTTTATTCTGCTGCAATGCTGTGGTTTTCAGTCACTATCAATGTGAAAACACTGCTTTTATCTAATGCTATACCAATTCAGTAGTTTCTTCACTTTTAAATGCAACTTAGTTTTTTGTTTCATTTGCTGCCATTCATGTGTTTTCACTTAAAATCATCTTCAAAACACTGTTTTTACCTAACAACCTGTGAATGCAAGAGGTAATTCAATTGTGAAAGGTAAACAAGATACTTGTTTATTTGGCTGTTATGAACTTGTTTTCAGTCACTATCAATGTAAAAATACTGCTTTTACCTAATGCTATACCAATGCAGTAGTTAATTCACTTTTCAAATCTAACTAAGATTTGTGCTTCATTTGCTCTTGCACAGGTGTTTTCATTTAAAATCATCTTAAAACACTGGTTTTACCTACTTCTCTGTGAATGCAGGAGGTAATTCAGTTTTGAAAATTAAGCAAGACACTTGTTTGTTTTCTGCTATGCACTTGTTTTTAGTCACTATCAATGTAAAAACACTGCTTTTATTTAATGTTATACCAATACAGTAGTTTCTTCACCTTTAAAATCTAGGTAGGTTTTGAGTTTCATTTCCTGTTATGCATGTGTTTTTACTTTAAATCATTTTCAAAACACTGCTTTTACCTTTCACTCTGTGAATGCAGGAGGTAATTCAAATTTGAAAGATAAGGAAGATACTTGTTTGTTTGGCTGCTATGCACTTGTTTTCTGTCACTATTAATGTAAAAACACTGATTTTACCTAATGCTATACCAATGAATTGATTTTGTCACTTTTAAAATCTAAGTTAGTTTTGTGTTTCATTTGCTGTTTTCACCTAAAATCATCTTCAAACCACTGATTTTACCTAACAATTTGTGAATACAGGTCATAATTCAACTTTTAAGGGTAAGAAAGATATTTGTTTGTTTGGCTGCTATGCACTTGTTTTCAGTCACTATCAATGTAAAAACAGTGCTTTTATCTGGTGATACACCAATGCAGTAGTTTATTTACCTTTAAAATCAAGGTAAGTTTTGAGTTTCATTTGCTACTATACATGTGTTTCACTTAAAATTATTTTCAAAACACTGGTTTTACATAACACTCTGTGAAGGCAGGAGGTTATTCAACTTTGAAAGGTAAGCTATATACTCATTTGTTTGGCTGCTTTGCACTTGTTTCAGTCACTGTCGATGTAAAATCACTGCTTTTACCTAATGCTACATCAATGCAGTAGTTTCTTCACTTTTAAAACCTAGGTAAGTTTTGAGTTTCATTTGCTGTTATGCATGTGTTTTCAGTTAAAATAATCTTCAAAACCATGCTTTTACTTAACACTCTGTGAATGCTGCAGTTAACTCAATTTTGAAAGGTAAGCAAGACACTTCTTTGTTTGGCTGCTATGCACTTGTTTTAATTAACTATCAATATAAAAACTCTGATTTTACCTAATGCTTTAGCAATGCAGTAGTCTCTTCACTTTTAAAATCTATGTAAGTTTTCTGTTTCATTTGCTGCTATCATGTGTTTTTGCTTAAAACCATCTCCAAAACACTGGTTTTACCTCACACCGTGAATGTAGAAGGTAATTCAACTTTGATATATAAGAGAGATACTTGTTTATTTGGCTGCTATGCACTTATTTTCATTCACTATCAATGTAAAAACACTGCTTTTACCTAATGCTATACCAATGCAGTAATTACATTACTTTTCAAATCTCATTAAGATTTTCCTTCATTTGATGCTACACAGGTGTTTCCACTTAAAATCATCTTAAAACACTGCTTTCACCTAACACTCTGTGAATGCAGGATGTAATTGAACTTTGAAATGTATTCAAGATACTTGCTTGTTTGGCAGCTATGCACTTGTTTTCAGTCTTTATCAATGTAAAAACTCTGCTTTTACCTAATGCTACCCCTATGCAGTAGTTTCTTCACTTTTAATATCAAGGAAAGTTTTGAGTTCCATTTGCTGCTATGCATGTTCTTACACTTAAAATCATCTTCGAAACACTGCTTTTACCTAACACTCTGTGAATGAAGGAGCTAATTCAACTTTGAAATGTAAACAAGATACTTGTTTGTTTGGCTGCTATGCACATGTTTTCCATCAGTCTCAATTGAAAAACTCTGCTTTTACCCAATGCTATTTCAATGCACTAGTTTTTTCACTTTTAAAATCTATGTAAGTTTTCTGTTTCATTTGCTGCTATGCATGTGTTTTCACTTAAAATCATCTCCAAAACACTAGTTTTTCCTAAGATGCTGTGAATGCATGAGGCAATTCAACTTTGAAAGGTAATTAAGTTACTTTTTTGGCTGTTATGCTGTTGTTTTCAGTCACTGTCATAGTGAAAACACTGCTTTTACCTAATTCTATGACAATGCAGTGTTTTCTTCCCTTTACAAATCTAAATAAGGTTTGTGTTTTATTTGTGCTACACGGGTGTTTTCAGTTACAATCAACTTCAAAACACTGAATTTGCCTAACATTGGGTGAATGCATTCAGTTCTTCAGTTTGGAAAACTAATAAAGAAACTTGTTTCATTGGCTGCTTTGCACATGTTTTCACTTAAAATCATCTTCGAGACAATGTTTTCCCCTACTCTGTGTGAATGTAGGACATATTCCACATTTGAAAGGTAGGTAAGATATTTGTTTGTTTGGCTGCTATGCACTTGTTTTCTGTCACTATCAATGTAAAAACACTGCTTTTACTTAATGCTATACCAATGCAGTACTTTCTTCACTTTTCAAATCTCAGTAAGATTTGTGTTCCATTTGCTGCTATGCATGTATTTTCAATAAAAATCAACTTCAAACTGCTGGTTTTACCTCACACTCTGTGAGAGGAGGAGTTAATCCAACTTTGAAAAGTAAGGAAGACACATGTTTGTTTGGCTGGTATGCACTCATTTTCAGTCACTGTCAATGTAAAAACACTGCTTTCACCTAACACTCTGTGAATGCAGGACGTAATTCAAATTTGAAAGATAAGGGATATATTTGTTTTTTTGTGCTGCTATACACTTGTTTTCAGTCACTATCAATGTGAAAACACTGCTTTTACCTAATGCTATACCAATGCGGTAGTTTCTTCACTTTTAAATGCAACTTAGTTTTTTGTTTCATTTGCTGCCATGCATGTGTTTTCACTTAAAATCATCTTCAAAACACTGTTTTTACCTAGCAACCTGTGAATGCAAGAGGTAATTCAATTTTGAAAGGTAAGCAAGATACTTGTTTATTTGGCTGTTATGTTGTCACTATAGTGTTTTCAGTCACTATCAATGTAAAAACACTGCTTTTACCTAATGCTATAGCAATGTAGTAGTCAATTCACTTTTCAAATCTAACTAAGATTTGTGCTTCATTTGCTCCTACAAAGGTGTTTTCATTTAAAATCATCTTAAAACACTGGTTTTACCTACTTCTCTGTGAATGCAGGAGGTAATTCAACTTTGAAAGTTAAGCAAGACACTTGTTTATTTTGCTGCTATGCACTTGTTTTCAGTCACTATCAATGTAAAAACACTGCTTTTACTTAATGCTATACCAATGCAGTAGTTTCTTCACTTTTAAAATCTAGGTAAGTTTTGAGTTTCATTTGCTGCTATGCATGTGTTTTCACTTAAAATCATTTTCAAAACACTGCTTTTACCTATCACTCTGTGAATGGAAGATTTAATTCAAATTTGAAAGATAAGGAAGATACTTGTTTGCTTGGCTGCTATGCACCTGTTTTCAGTAATTATCCATATAAAAACACTGATTTTACCTAATGTTATACCAATGAAGTAATTTCTTCAATTTTAAAATCTAAGTTAGTTTTGTGTTTCATTTGCTGATACACCTCTGTTTTCACTTAAAATCATCTTGAAAACACTGGTTTTACCTACAACTTTGTGAATGTAGGAGGTAATTCACCTTTGAAATGTAAGAAAGATGCTTGTTTGTTTGGCTGCTATGCACTTGTTTTCAGTCACTATCAATGTAAAAACAGTGTTTTTACCTAATGATACACCAATGAAGTAGTTTCATACCTTTAAAATCATGGTAAGTTTTGAGTTTCAATTGCTACTATGCAAGTGTTTTCACTTAGAATTATCTTCAAATCACTGGTTTTACCTAACCCTCTGTGAATGCACGGGGTAATTCAACTTTGAAAAGTAAGCTATATACTCATTTGTTTGGCTGCTATGCACTTGTTTCAGTCACTGTCAATGTAAAACCCTGCTTTTACCTAATGCTACACCAATGCAGTTTCTTCACTTTTAAAACCTAGGTAAGTTTTGAGTTTCATTTGCTGCTATGCATGTGTTTTCACTTAAAATCATCTTCAAAACCCTGCTTTTACCTAACACTCTGTGAATGCTGGAGTTAATTCAATTTTTAAAGATAAAGAAGATACTTGTTTGTTTGGCTGCTATGCACTTTTTTTCAATAACTATCAATATAAAAACCCTGATTTTACCTAATGCTATACCAATGCAGTAGTTTCTTCACTTTTAAGTGCAGCTTAGTTTTGTGTTTCATTTGCTGCTATGCAGGTGTTTTCACTTAAAATCATCTTCAAACACTGGTTTTACCTAACACCCTGTGAATGCAGGAGGTAATTCAACTTTGAAAGATAAGGAAAATGCTTGTTTATTTGACTGCTATGAACTTGTTTTCAGGCACTATCAATGTAAAAACACTGCTTTTACCTAATGCTATACCAATGCAGTTTTCCTTTCACATTACAAATCTAAGTAAGATTTGTGTTTTATTTGAGCTACGCATGTGATTTCATTTAAAATCATCTTAAAACATTGGTTTTTCTAACATTCTGTAAATGTAAAAAGTAATTCACATTTGAACGTTAGTAAGCTAGTTGTTTGGCTGCTATGCACTAGTTTTCTGTCACTATCAATGTAAAATCAACGCTTTTACCTAAAGCTATACCAATGCAGTAGTTTCTTCACTTTTGAAATCTAAGTAAGTTTTGTGTTTCATTTGCTGATTGGCCTGTGTTTTCACTTAAAATCATCTTCAAAACACTTGTTTTACCTAACACATTGTTAATGCAGGATGTAATTCAACATTGAAATGTAAGTAAGATATTTGTTTGTTTGGCTTCTATGCACTTGTTTTCAGACACTATCAATGTAAAACCACTGCTTTTACTTCACGGTATGCCAATGCAGTGTTTTCTTCACTTTACAAATCTAAATAAGATTTGCATTTTACTTTTCTATGCATGGGTTTTCACTTGCAAACAACTTCAAAACACTTCTTTTCTGTAATGCTTGGAGAATGCAGTCAGTCCTTCAGTTTAGAAAACCAATAAAGAAACTTGTTTCATTGGCTGCTTTGCAAGTGTTTTCACTTAAAATCAACTTCAAAACACTGGATTCACCTAACTTGCTGTTTATGTAGGAGGTATTTCATTATTTGAAAGGAAGTAAGATACTTGATGTTTGGCCTCTATGCACTTTTTCTGTCACTATCAGTGTAAAAACACTGCTTTTACCTAATTCTATGCCAATGCAGTGTTTTCTTCACTTTACAAATCTAAATTAGATTTGTGTTTTATTTGACATACACATTTGTTTTCAATTACAAACATCTTCAAAACACTGGTATTACCTAAGACCCTGTGAATACTGGAGGTACTTCAACTTTGAAATGTAAGTAAGATATCTCTTTGTTTGGCTACTATGCACTTGTCACTCACTATCAAAGTAAAGTCACTGCTTTTACCTAATGCTATACCAATGCAGTAATATCATCACTTTTCAAATCTAAGTTAAATTTCTGTTTCATATGCTCTATGCATGAGTTTCACTTAAAATCATCTCCAAAACACTGGTTTTACCTAATATGCTGTGAATGCAGTGTTTCCTTCAATTTACACATCTAAATAAGAATTTCATTTTATTATTCTATGCATGTGATTTCACTTAAATTCAACTTCAAAACACTGCTTTTCCTTAAAGCTGGGTGAATACATTCAGTTCTTCAGTTTAGAAAACCAATAAAGAAACTTGTTTCATTGGCTGCTTTGCATGTGTTTTCACTTAAAATGAACTTCAAGACACTGATTTCCCCTAACACTCTGTGAAATTATTAGGTACTTCACATTTGGAAGGTAAGTAAGATAGTTGTTTGTTTTGCTGTTATGAACTTGTTTTTGGTCACTATCAATGTAAAAATATTTCTTTTAACTAATGCTAAACCAATGCAGTAGTTTCTTCACTTTTCAAATCTAAGTAAGATTTGTGTTCCATTTGTTGCTACACATGTGTTTTCCTTAACATCATCTTCAAAACACTGGTGTTACTAACTCTCTTTGAATGCAGGAGGTAATTCAACTTTGAAAGGTAAGCAATATATTTGTTTGTTTGGCTGTTAGGCACTTGTTTTCAGTCACTATCAATGTAGACATACTGATTTACCTAATGCTACACCAATGCAGTGTTTTCTAAACTTACAAATGTAAATAAGGTTTGTGTTTTATTTGTGCTATGCATGTGTTTTCACTTAAAATCAACTTCAAAAGACTGCTTTAGCCTAAAGCTGGGTGAATGCAGTCAGTTCTTCTATTTAGAAAACAAATAAAGAAACTTGTTTCATTGGCTGATTTTACACGTTTTCGCTTAAAATCAACTTCAAGACACTGGTTTCCTCTAACTCTCTGTGATTTTAGGTTGTATTTCACATTTAAAAGGTAAATGCAATACTTGTTTTTGTGGCTACTATGCACTTGTTTCCTAACATTATCAAGGTAAAAACAATAAAAATAATGCTTTTACCGAATGTTATACCAATGTAGTAGATTCTTCACTTTTCAAATCTAAGTAAGATTTGTATTTCATTTGATGTTATGCATGTGTTTTCATTTAAAATCATCTTCAAAATACTGGTTTACCTAACACTCTGTGAATGTAGGAGGTACTTCACATTTGAAGGTAAATAAGCTAGCTGTTTGTTTGGCTGCTATGCACTTGTTTTCTGTCACTATCAATGTAAAATCACTGCTTTTACCTAATGCTATATCAATGCAGTAGTTTCTTCACTTTTAAATGCAACTTAGTTTTTTGTTTCATTTGCTGCCATGCATGTATTTTCACTTAAAATCATCTTCAAAACACTGGTTTTACCTAACAACCTGTGAACGCAAGAGGTAATTCAATTTTGAAAGGTAAGCAAGATACTTATTTATTTGGCTGTTATGTAATGTTTTCAGTAACTATCAATGTACAAACACTGCTTTTACCTAATGCTATAGCAATGCAGTAGTCAATTCTCTTTTCAAATCTAACTAAGACTTGTGCTTCATTTGCTCCTACACAGGTGTTTTCATTTAAAATCATCTTAAAACCCTGGTTTTACCCAATTCTTTGTGAATGCAGGAGGTAATTCAACCTTGAAAGTTAAGCAACACACTTGTTTGTTTTGCTGCTATGCACTTGTTTTTAGTCACTATTAATGTAAAAACACTGCTTTTACTTAATGCTATAGCAATGAAGTAATTTCTTCAATTTTAAAATCTAAGTTTTGTGTTTCATTTGCTGATACACCTGTGTTTTCACTTAAAATCATCTTCAAAACAATGGTTTTGCCTACAAGTTTATGAATGTAGGAGGTAATTCAATTTTGAAATGTGAGAAAGATGCTTGTTTGTTTAGCTGCTAGGCACTTGTTTTCAGTCACTATCAGTGTAGAAATATTGATTTACCTAATGCTACGCCAATGCAGTGTTTTCTAAACTTACAAATGTAAATAAGGTTTGTGTTTTATTTGTGCTATGCATGTGCTTTCACTTAAAATCAACTTCAGAAGACTGCTTTAGCCTAAAAGTGGGTGAATGCAGTCAGTTCTTCTATTTAGAAAACAAATAAAGAAACTTGTTTCATTGGCTGATTTACACGTGTTTTCACATAAAATCAACTTCAAGACACTGGTTTCATCTAAATCTCTGTGATTTTAGGTGGTATTTCACATTTAAAAGGTAAATATGATACTTGTTTTTGTGGCTACTATGCACTTGTTTTCTATCATTATCAAGGTAAAAACAATGCTTTTACAGAATATTATACCAATGCAGTAGATTCTTCACTTTTCAAATCTAAGTAAGATTTGTATTTCATTTGATGTTATGCATGTGTTTTAATTTAAAATCATCTTTAAAACTCTGGTTTACCTAACAATCTGTGAATGTAAGAGGTACTTCACATTTGAAGGTAAGTAAGCTAGCTGTTTGGCTGCTATGCACTTGTTTTCTGTCACTATCAATGTAAAATCACTGCTTTTACCTAAAGCTATATCAATGCAGTAGTTTCTTCACTTTTCAAATCTAAGTAAAATTTGTGTTTCATTTGATGCTATGCTTGTGTTTTCACTTAAAATCATCTTCAAACCCCTGGTTTTACCTAACCTTCTGTGAGAGGAAGAGTTAATCCAGGATTAAAAGGTAAGGAAGATACTTGTTTGTTTGGCTGATATGCACTCATTTTCAGACACTATCAATATAAAACCACTGCTTTTACCTAATGACATACCAATGCAGTAGTTTCTTCACTTTTAAAATCTAATTAAGTTTTGTGTTTCATTTGCTGCTACATATGTATTTTCCTTTAAAATCATCTTCAAAACACTGGTTTTACCTAACACCCTGGGATGCAGTAAGTAATTCATCTTTGAAAGGTAAGCAAGATACTAGATTCTTTTGTGGCTGTGCACTTGTTTTCAGTAAATATCAATGTAAAAGCACTGCTTTTACCTAATGCTATACCAATGCAGTAGTATCTTCAGTTTTAAAATCTAAGTAAGTTTTGTGTTTCATTTGCTGCTATGCATGTGTTTTCATCTAAAATCATCTTCAAAACACTGGTTTATCCTAACATGCTGTGAGTGCAGAAGGTAATTCAACTTTGAAAATTAAGTAAGACACTTGTTTGTTTGGCTGCTCTGCACTTGTTTTCTGTCACTGTTAATGTAAAAACATTGCTTTTACCTAATGCTATACCAATGCAGTAGTTTCTTCACTTTTCAAATCTCAGTAACATTTGGGTTTCATTTGCTGCTCCACATGTGTTTTCACTTAAAACCCTCTTCAATACACTGATTTTACCTAATGCTCTGTGAATGTTTGAGGTAATTCAACTTTGAAAGGTAAACAAGATACTTGTTTGTTTGGCTGCTATGCACTTGTTTACAGTCTTTATCAATGTAAAAACTTACTTTTACCTAATTCTACTCCAATGCCGAGTTTTCTTCAATTTACAAATCTCAATAAGATTAGTATTTTATTTATGTTACACCTGTGTTTTCACTTACAATCAACTTCAATACACTGATTTTCTTTAAGCTGGGTGAATGCAATCAGTTCTTCAGTTTAGGAAACCAACAAATAAACGAGTTTAATTGTCTGCTTTGCACGTGTTTTCACTTAAATTCAAGGTCACGACACTGGTTTCACCTAACTCTGTGTCAATGTAGGACGTATTTCACATTTGAAAGTTAGGTAAGATATTTGTTTGTTTTGCTGCTATGCTCTTGTATTTTGTCACTATCAACATAAAAACACTGCTTTTACTAAATGCTATACCAATGCAGTACTTTCTTCATTTTTTCATACCCAAGTAAGATTGGTGTTGCATTTGCTGCTATGCATGTGTTTTAACATAAAATTATCTTCAAATCCCTGTTTTTTTCCTAACTCTCTGTGAATGCATGAGATAATTCTACTTTGAAAGGTAAGCTATATACTCATTTGTTTGGCTGCTATGCCATTATTTTCAGTCACTATCAATGTAAAAACACTGTTTTCACCTAATGCTACACCAATGCAGTAGTTACTTCACTATTAAAATCTAGGTAAGTTTTGAGATTCATTTGCTGATATGCAAGTGTTTTCACTTAAAATTATCTTCAAAACACTGGATTTACCTAACACTCTGTGAATGCAGGAGCTAATTCAACTTTGAAAAGAATGCATGACACTTGTTTCTTTGGCTGCTATGCACATGTTTTCAGTCACTATCAATTTAAAAATACTGCTTTTACCTAATGTTATTTCAATGCAGTGCTTTCACCACTTTAAAAATCTATGTAAGTTTTCTGTTTCATTTGCTGCTATTAATGTGTATTCACTTAAAATAATCTCCAAAATACTGTTTTTTTGTAAGATGCTGTGAATGCAGGAGGTACTGCAACTTTGAGAGTTAAGTAAGGTACTTGTTTGTTTGACTGTTATGCACTTGTTTTCAGTCACTGTCATAGTGAAAACACTGCTTTTACCTAATGCTACACCAATGCAGTGTTTTCTTCTCCATACAAATCTAAATAATATTTGCATTTTATTTGTGCTATGCATGTGTTTTCAGTTAAAATCAACTTCAAACAATGATTTTCCCTAACACTGGGTGAATGCATTCAGTTCTTCAGTTTAGAAAACCAGTATAGAAACTTGTTTCATTAGCTGCTTTGCACGTGTTTTCACTTAAAATCAACCTCAAGACACTGGTTTCTCCTAACTCTGTGTGAATGTAGGAGGCTATTCATATTTGAAAGATAAATAAGATGTTTATTTCACTGCTATGCACATGTTTTCAGTCACTATCAATGAAAAACACTGAGTTTACCTAATGCTATACCAATGAAGAATTTTCTTCACTTTTAAAATCTATGTAAGTTTTGTGTTTCATTTGCTGCTACACATGTGTTTTCACTTAAAATCATCTTCAAAAACAGGTTTTACCTAACACTCTGGGAATGCATGAGGTAATTCAACTTTGAAAGTTAAGAAAGATATTTGTTTGTTTCACTGCAATGCACTTGTTTATAGTCTCTATCAATGTAAAAATATTACTTTTACCTAATGCTATGCCAATGCCATGTTTCCTTCACTTTGCAATCTAAATAACATTTGCATTATAGTCATGCTACCCATGTGTTTTCACTTACAATCAACTTCAATACACTAATTTTCCCTAAGCTGGGTGAATGCAGTCAGTTCTTCAGGTTAGAAAACCAATAAAGAAACTGGTTTCATTGGCTGCTTTCCACGTGTTTTCACTTAAAATCAACTTCAAGACACTGGTTTCACCTAACTCTGTGTGAATCTAGGACATACTTCACATTTGAAAGTTAGGTAAGATATTTGTTTGTTTGGCTGCTAGGCACTTATTTTATGTCACTATCAATGTGAAAACACTGCTTTTACCTAATGCTATACCAATGCAGTAATTTTTTCACTTTTCATATCTAAGTATGATTTGTGTTTATATTGCTGCTATGCATGTCTTTTCACTTAAAATTATCTTCGAAAACCTGGTTTTACCTAACACTATGAGAATGCAGGGGGTAATTCAACTTAGAAAGGTAAGCTATATACTCGTTTGGCTGCTATGCACTTGTTCACAGTCACTATCAATGTAAAAACACTGCTTTTACCTAATGATTCACCAATGCAGTAGTTTCTTCACTTTCAAAATCTAGGTTAGTTTTGAGTTTCATGTGCAGCTATGCATGTGTTTTCACTTAAAATCATCTTCAAAACACTGGTTTTACCTAACAATCTGAGAATGCAGGAGGTAATTCAACTTTAAAAGGTAAATAAGATATTTCTTTGTTTGGCTGCTATGCACTTGTTTTCAGTCACTATCAATGTAAAAACACTGATTTTACCTAATGCTATACCAATGCAGTAGATTCTTCAATTTTAAAATCAAGTTAGTTTTGTGTTTCATTTGC
The DNA here is from genome assembly GCA_026826555.1 of Tolypeutes matacus. Classification (NCBI taxonomy): domain Eukaryota; kingdom Metazoa; phylum Chordata; class Mammalia; order Cingulata; family Chlamyphoridae; genus Tolypeutes; species Tolypeutes matacus. Next base: position 1,542,503 of record JAKSZT010014743.1, on the reverse strand, counting down.
TGCTAGACATGTGTTTTCACTTAAAATCATCTTCAAAGCACTGGTTTTACCTAACACTGTGAATTTAGGAGGTAATTCACCTTTGAATGGTAAGAAACTTACTCTTTTTTTGGCTGCTACGCACTTGTTCACAGTCTCTATCAATGTAAAACGTTACTTTTACGTAATGCTACTCCAATGCTGTGTTTTCTTCACTTTACAAATCTAAATAAGACTTGCATTTTATTTATACTATGCATGTGTTTTCACTTACAATCAACTTCAATACACTTAATTCCCTAAGGTGGGTGAATGCAGGCTGTTCTTCAGTTTAGAGAACCAATAAGAAACTTGTTTCATTGGCTGCTTTACACGTGTTTTCACTTGAAATCAACTTCAAGACGCTGGTTTCACCTAACTCTTTGTGAAGGTAGGTCGTATTTCACATTTGAATGTTAGGTAAGATATTTCTTTGTTTGGCTGCTATGCACTTGTTTTCCATCACTATCAATGTAAAAACACTGCTTTTACTGAATGGTATACAAATACAGAAGTTTCTTCACTTTTAAAATCTAGGTAAGTTTTGAGTTTCATTTGCTGCTATGCATGTGTTTTCACTTAAAATCATTTTCAAAACACTGCTTTTACCTAACACTCTGTGAATGCAGGAGGTAATTCAAATTTAAAAGAAAAGGAAGATACATGTTTGTTTGGCTGCTATGCACTTGTTTTCAGTAACTCAATGTAAAAACACTGATTTTACCTAATGCTATAGCAATGCAGTACTTTCTTCACTTTTAAAATCAAGTTAGTTTTGTGTTTACTTTGCTGCTACGCATGTGTTTTCACTTAAAATTATCTTCAAAACACTGGTTTTAGCTAACACTGTGAATGCAGGAGCTAATTCAACTTTGGAAAATAAGAGAGATACTTGTTTGTACGGCTTCTATGCACATGTTTTCAGTCACTCTCGATTTAAAAACACTGCTTTTACCTAATGCTATTTCAATGCAGTAGTTTCTTCACTTTTCAAATCTAAGTAAATATTCTGTTTCATTTGCTGCTATGCATGTGTTTCTACTTTAAATCAACTCCCAAACACTGTTTTTTCTTAAGATGCTGTGAATGCAGGATGTAATTCAACTTTGAAAGGTAAGTAAGATACTTTTATGTTTGGCTGTTATGCACTTGATTTCAGTCACTGTCATAGTGAAATCACTGCTTTTACCTAAGGGTACGCCAATACAATATTTTCTTCACTTTACAAATCTAAATAAGATTTGCATTTTTTTGTGCTATGCATGTGTTTTCAATTACAATCAACTTCAAAGCTCTGATTTTCCTAATGATGAGTGAATGCATTTAGTTATTCAGTTTAGAAAACCAATAAAGGAACTTGTTTCATTAGTTTATTTGTGTGTGTTTTCAATGAAAATCAACTTCAAGACACTGGTTTTTCCTATCTCTCTGTGAATGTAGGGGGTTTTTCACATTTGAAAGGTAAATAAGCTCTTTGTTTGGTTGCTTTGCACTTGTTAACAGTCTCTATCAATATAAAAATATTGCTTTTACCTAATGCTATGCCAATACTGTGTTTTATTCACTTTACAAATCTAAATAAGATTTGCATTTTATTCATGCTATGCATGTATTTTCACTTACAATCAACTTCAATACACTGATCTTCCCTAACCTGGGTGAATACACTCAGTTCTTCAGTTTAGAAAACCAAGAAATAAATTTGTTTCATTGACTGCTTTGCACATGTTTTCACTTGAAATCAACTTCAAGACACTTGTTTCACCTAACTGTATGAATGTAGGAAGTATTTCACATTTGAGAGGTATGTAAGATATTTGTTTGTTTGGCTGGTATGCACTTGTTTTCTGTTAATATCAATGTTAAAACACTACTTTTACCTAATGGTATACCAATGCAGTACTTTCTTCATTATTCATATCTAAGTAAGATTTATATTTCATTTGCTGCTACATGTGTATTTTCACTTAAAATTATCTTCAAAACACTGATTTTACCTAACACTCTTTGAATGCAGGACGCAATTCACCTTTGAAAGGTAAGCCATATACTTGTTTGTCTGCTATGCACTTGTTTTCACTCACTATCAATGTAAAAATTGTCCTTTTACCCAATGCTACACCAATGCAGGAGTTTCTTCACTTTTAAAATCTAGGTAAGTTTTGAGTTTCATTTCCTGCTGTGCATGTGATTTCAATTAAAATAATCTTCAAAACCCTGCTTTTACCTTACACTCTGTGAAGGCAGGAGGTAATTCAAATTTGAAAGGTAAGGAAGATACTTGTTTGTTTGGTGCTATGCACTTGTTTTCAGTAAATATCAATGTAAAAGCACTGACTTTACCTAATGCAATACCAATGCAGTAGTTTATTCACTTTTAAAATCTCAGATAGTTTTGTGTTTCATTTGTTGTTATGTATGGGTTTTCACTTAAAATCATCTTCAAACCTCTGGTTTTGCCTAACAATCTGTGATAGCAGGACATAATTCTACTTTGAAAGGTAAGAAACATACTTGATTGTTTGGGTGTTATGCACTTGTTTTCATTCACTATCAATGTAAAAACACTGATTTTACCTAATGCTATACCAATGCAGTAGTTTCTTCACTTATAAAATCTAAGTTGGTTTTGTGTTTCATTTGATGCTACACTGGGGTTTTCACTTAAAATCATCTTCAAAACACTGGTTTTACCTAACAATCTGTGAATGCAGGACGTAATTCAACTTTTAAAGGTAAAAAACATACTTGACTTTTTGGCTGCTAAGCACTTGTTTTCTGTCACTAACAATGTAAAGCACTGCTTTTACCTAATGGTATACCAATGCAGTACTTTCTTCACTATTCATATCTAAGTAAGATTTATATTTCATTTGCTGATATGCATGTGTTTTCACTTAAAATTATCTTCAAAACACTGGTTTTACCTAACACTGTGAATATAGGAGGTAATTCAACTTTGAAATATAAGAAAAATACTTCATTGTTTGGCTGCCAAGTACTTGTTTTTAGTCAGTATCAATGTAAAACATTGCTTTTACCTAAGGCTATGCCAATGCTGTGTTTTCTTCACTTTACAAATCTAAATAAGATTTGCATTTTATTTGTGCTCTGCATGTGTTTTCACTTGCAATCAACTTCAAAACACTGATTTTCCCTAAGGTGGGTGAATGCAGTCAGTTCTTCGGTTTAAAAATCCAATAGAGAACCTTGTTTCATTGGCTGCTTTGCATGTGTTTTCACTTAAAATCAACTTCAATATACTGGTTAGACCTAACTCTGTGGACGTATTTCACATTTGAAAGTTCTGTAAGATATTTGTTTGTTTGGCTACTGTGGCAGTTTGATGTAATTATGAATTCCAAAAATATAATTGAATCATGCTTGTAAACTGATCTGTTAATCTGGGCATGATTAGGTTAGGATTAGGGTGTTGAGCCCCACCCCTTGGTGGGTGGGGAATTGAATATGAAAGGCAAGGCAAAGGAAAGTTGAAGCAGTCTTTTGAGAAGCAGTTTTGATGTTGGAAAGAAGGCCCCATGAGAAGAGAAGCAAGCCATTTGCCTGATCGTCTACAGCTGACCTTGTGGAGGAACCAGGAGCTAAGCCCAGAGAGAAATGCAGCCCTGGAAGAGAGGAACCCCAGAAGCCTGAACCCTGGCAAATGATCTAACACGTGGCAATGGACTGTGGTGAGAGAAGAAACTTAACACTTTATGGCCTGGTATCTGTGGACTTCTACCCCAAATAAATACCCTTTATAAAGACCAACCCATTTTTGGTATTTCACCTTAGACCCCTTTGGCTGACTAATACAGAATTTGATACTGAGGAGTGGGGAAGTGCTTTTGTAATTACCAAAATGTTGGAACTGTTTTATAAATGGGTAAGGGGTATTTTTTGGAGGAATTGTGAAATGCTTGATGAAAAAGGCCTAAATCACTTTGTAGAAACTGTTGATAGTAATACAGACACTAAAGAGACTTTCTATGATGCCTTAGAAGTAAATGATGAAACTTTTATTGGAAACTGGAGGAAAGGTGATCCATGTTTTAAAGTTGCAGAGAACATAATAAGATTAACTCCTGGTGTTATATAGAAGACAGAATTTAAAAATGGCAAACCAGAGCATTTAGCTAAAGAACTTTCCAAGGTATACTCAGAGAATGTGGCTTGGCTTCTCCTTGCAGCTTATAGCAAAATACTAGATGAGAGAAATACACTAAGGACTGAACTTTTGGGCACAAAGAAAACAGAAACTGATTCTAGAACTTCCAAGTTTGTGGAAATCAAATTCCTAGATGAAAATGCCCTATTTGAAGACTTTACTAAACTTGGAACTCGTAACTCAGAATTGAAGATGCAGTTATCTCGGAAAGACTTGTGGAAAGTCTTACTGTGTGATGGCTTGGACTCCAGCTTCCTGCATGCTAAACCACTAAATTTTTGGGGAGAGTTGTATGAACAAAACCACTGTCAGTTTGGACAAAAGAGGACATGGAAAGGAGAGATTGAAGGAGAATCAGCTTTAAGAAGAAAACCATGGAAGCAGAGATGTGGACTTAAGACATCTCCTTGGGCCAAGAGAGGAGCCCCACCAATGTGTACAGAGAGGGTGAGTTTGCCCCTGCAGTTGAAGAGGGTGGATGTTCCTACTCTATGTTCTGAGAAAGTTTTGATGCTGCATCGTTCAGAGAGGGTGAGTTTTCCCCAGCAGTTGAAGAAGGTGGATGTCCCCACCCAATGTTCAGAAAGAGTTTTGCCACCCAAGGGTGCAGAGAGGTTGGAGCACATTCCTCAAAGATTAGGGTGGCTAAGGTCAACACCCCATTGGTCTGAGAGGGGTGTACCTGTCCCCCATGGATTAGAGAAGGCCAGATGGTCAACCCATTGCTCTGAGAGGGTTGAGCCTGTATGCCAAAGGTTAGGGAAGGCCAGGTGGTCAACTCGTAGCTCTGAGAGGATTGAGCCTTTATGCCAAAGGTTAGGGGGAATGTTGTCTTCACCTCACTGTACTAGGAGAGCTAAGACTCTAACCCAAAGATTGGGTAAGGTGTGGCAATAACACTAATACTCTTGGAGGGTGAGGTCTGAAGCTTGGTCCACACCCAGATGTTTGATGAGGGTGGAACCAAGAAAATGGCTGTTGGACAAGCCTGTGGAAAGGGTGGATTCCCATGTGGCCCCAAGGAGAAGAAACCATCATCTTAAGAATGACTCTCAGACTTTGAAATCGAATGGAGGATGCCCTGCAAGTTTACTGAACTGTAGAGGATCCATGACTCATGTTTAACATCCCAATTTCTCCTTATGATATTGAAAATGTTTATCCTTTGTCTTTCCATTTGTGTATTGGAAGCAGTTGGTTTTGTAAGTTTCAGAGGTCTATAGCAGACGGGACTTTGCCTGAAGACAAACTGTATTTCTTTTAAATGATTTTGATATGATTTTGTACTTGGATTGTTATTGATTTAAGTTTTTTAAAATATTGTATTTTTGGAATTCAGAGGGTGGAATGTGGCAGTTTGATGTAATTATGAATTCCCAAAATATAATTGAATCATGCTTGTAAACTGATCTGTTAATCTGGGCATGATTAGGTTAGGATTAGGGCATTGAGCCCCACCCCTTGGTGGGTGGGGAATTGAATATAAAAGGCAAGGCAAAGGAAAGTTGAAGCAGTCTTTTGAGAAGCAGTTTTGATGTTGGAAAGAAGGCCCCATGAGAAGAGAAGCAAGCCATTTGCCTGATCGTCTACAGCTGACCTTGTGGAGGAAACAGGAGCTAAGCCTGGAGAGAAATGCAGCCCTGGAAGAGAGGAACCCCAGAAGCCTGAACCCTGGCAAATGCCGGCATGCTCTAACACGTGGCAATGGACTGTGTTGAGAGAAGAAACTTAACACTTTATGGCCTGGTATCTGTGGACTTCTACCCCAAATAAATACCCTTTATAAAGACCAACCCAGTTTTGGTATTTCACCTTAACACCCCTTTGGCTGACTAATACAGCTACTATCCACTTGTTTCTGTCACTATCAATATAAAAACACTGCTTTTACCTAATGCTATAGCAATGCAATACTTTCTTCATTTTTCATATCTAAATAAGATCTGTGTTTCATTTGATGCTATGCATGTGTTTTCACTTAAAATGATCTTCAAAACACTGGTTTTACCTAACCCTCTGTGAATGCAGGAGGTTATTCATCTTTGAAAGGTAAGCTACATACTTGTTTGCTTTCCTGCTATGCACGTTTTCACTCACTATCAATTTTAAAACACTTCTTTTACCTAATGCTATTTCAATGCAGTAGTTTCTTCACTTTTCCTATCTAAGTAAGTTGTCTGTTTCTTTTGCTGCTATGCATGTGTTTTCACTTAAAATCTTCTCCAAAACCTTGCTTTTACCTAACACTCTGTGAATGCAGGAGGTAATTCAATTGTGAAAGATAAGGAAGATACTTTTTGTTTGGTTGCTATGCACTTGTTTTTTTTACTATCAATGTAAAAACCCAGATTTTACCTAATGCTATACCAATGCAGTAGTTTCTTCTCTTTTAAAATCAAGTTACTTTTGTGTTTCATTTGATGCTACACATGGGTTTTCACTTAAAATCATCTTGAAACCCTGGTTTTACCTATCACTCTGTGAATGCAGGAGGTAATTCAACTTTGAAAGGTAAGAGAGATACTCGTTTGTGTGGCTGCTATACACTTTTTTTCAGTCACTATCAATGTAAAACCACTGCCTTTCCTAATGCTATACCAATTCAAAAGTTTGTTCACTTTACAAATCTAAAAAACATTTGCATTTTATTTGTGCTTCGCATGTGTTTTCACTTACAATCATCTTCAAAACACTGATTTTCCCTAAGGTGTGTGAATGGACTCAGTTTTTCCGTTTAGAAAACCAATAATGAAACATGTTTCATTGGCTCCTTTGCACGTGTTTTCACTTAAAATCAACTTCACGACATTGGTTTCACCTATGTGTGAATGTAGGACGTATTTCCCATTTGGAATAGGTAAGATAATTGTTTGGCTGTTATGCACTTATTTTCTCTCACTATCAATGTAAAAACACTGATTTTACCTAATGGTATACCAATATAGTAGTTTCTTCAATTTTAAAATCAAAGTTAATTTTGTGTTCCATTTGCTGCTATGCAAGTGTTTCCACTTAAAATCATCTTCAAACCACTGGTTTTACTTAACATGTGAATTTAGAAAGTAATTCAACTTTGAAACTTAAGAAATATATTTGTTTTATTGGCTGCTATGCACTTGTTTTCAGTCACTATCAATGTAAAAACACAGCTTTTACCTAATGCTACACCAATGCAGTAGTTTCTTTACTTTTCATATCTAAGTAAGATTTGTGTGTCATTTGCTGCTATGCATGTGTTTTCACTTAAAAATATTTTCAAAACACTGGTTTTACCTAATGCTACACCAAAGCAATAGTTTCTTCCCTTTTCGTACCTAAATAAGTTTTGTGGGAAGCAGCTGTGGCTCAATCAGTAGGGCTCCTGTTTACCATATGGGAGGCCCCGGGTTCGGTTCCCGGGGCCTCCTAGTGAAGGCAAGCCCGCCTGCATGGCGTGGTTAGCTGACCCAGTGAGCACAAGCAGCAAGGGGGGGATAAATGAATAAATAAATTAAAAATCTTAAAAAAAAAAAGGTTTTGTGTTTCATTTGCTGCTATGCATGTGTTTTCACTTAAAATCTACTTCAATCCCTGGTTTACCTAACACTCTGTGAATGCAGGAGGTAATTCAACTTTGAAAGGTAAGAAATATACTTGTTTATTTGGCTGCTATGCATTTGTTTTCAGTTACTATCAATGTAAAATTATTGCTTTTACCTAATGCTATGCCAAATGCAGTATTTTCTTCACTTTACAAATCTAAAAAACGTTTGCATTTTACTTGTGCTGTGCATGTGTTTTCACTTACAATCAACTTTAAAACACTGGTTTTCCCTAAGGTGAATGCAGTCAGTATTTCAGTTTAGAAAACCAATAAAGAAACTTGTTTCATTGGCTGCTTTCCACGTGTTTTTACTTAAAATCTACTTCAAGACACTAGTTTGACGTAACTCTGTGAATGTAGGATTTATTTATTTCACGTTTGAAAGTTAGGTAAGATATTTGTTTGGCTGCTATGCACTTGTTTTCTGTCACTATCATTGTAAAAACACTGCCTTTTCCTAATGTATACCAATGCAGTAGTTTCTTCATTTTTAAAATCTCAGTTGGTTTTGTGTTTCATTTGTTACTATGCATCTGTTTTCACTTAAAATCATCTTCAAAACACTGGTTTTACCAAACACTGTCAATGCAGGAGGTACTTCAACTTTGAAAGATAATGGAGATACTTGTTAGCCTGCTATGACCTTGTTTACAGTCACTATCATTGTAATAACACTGCTATTACCTAATGCTATACCAAAGCTGTACTTTCTTTACTTTTCATATCTAAGTAAGATTTGTGTTTCATTTGCTACTACACATGTGTTTACACTTAAAATCATCTTCAAAACCCTGGATTTACCTAACAAACTGTGAATGCAGGAGGTAATTCAACTTTTAAAGGTAAGCAATATACTTGGTGTTTGGCTGGTATGCACTTGTTTTCAGTCACCACCAATGGAAAAACACTGCTTTTACCTAATGCTACATCAGTCTTTTCTTCACTTTACAAATCTGAATAAGATTTGCATTTTATTTGAGCTACACATGTATTTTCACTTAAAATCAACTTCAAAACTCTTATTTTCCCTAAGGTGTGTGAATGCAGTCAGTTCTTTAGTTTAGAAAACCAATAAATAAACTTGTTTCATTGGCTGCTTTGCACGAGTTTTCACTTAAAATCAACTTCAAGACACCGGTTTCACCTACCTCTGTGTGAATGTAGGACATATTTCACATTTGAAACGTAGGGAAGATATTTGATTGGCTGTTATGCACTTGTTTTCTGTCACTATCAATGTAAAAACACTGCTTTAACCTAATTCTACACCAATGCAGTACTTTCTTCACTTTTCATATCTCAGTAAGTTTTGTGTTTCATTTGCTGTTATTGATGTGTTTTCACTTAAAATGTACTTCAAAATACTGGTTTACTTAAAACACTGTCAATGGGAAACGGATGTGGCTCAAGAAGTTCGGCATCCGTCTACCATATGGAGAGACTAGGGTTCGATCCCTGGGACCTCCCGGTAAAAAATAAATAAATAAATAAAACACTGTCAATGCAGGAGATAATTCAACTTTGAAAGGTAAGGTACATACTCGTTTGTTTGGCTGCTATGCACTTGTTTTCAGTCACTATCAATGTAAAAACACTGCTTTTACCTAATGCTATACGAATGCAGCACTTTCTTCCCTTTTAAAATCGAAGTTGGTTTTGTGTTTCATTTGCTACTACGCATGTGTTTTCACTTAAAATCACCTTCAAAACACTGGTTTTACCTAACAATCTGTGAATGCAGGAGGTAATTCAACTTTGGAAGGTCAGCAAGATACTTGTTTGTTTGGCTGCTATGCCCTTGTTTTCAGTCACTATCAATGGAAAACACTGCTTTTATCTAATGCTATGCCAATGCAGTGTTTTCTTCTTTTACAAATCTGAATAAGATTTGCATTTTATTTGTGCTACACATGTGTTTTCACATACAGTTAACTTCAAAACACTGATTTCCCCTAAGGTGGGTGAATGTAGTCAGTTCTACGGTTTAGAAAACCAGTAAAGAAACTTGTTCCATTGGCTGCTTTGCACATGTTTTCACTTAAAATCAACTACAAGACACTGGTTCCTCCTAACACTGTGTGAATGTAGGACATATTTCACATTTGAAAGTTAGGTAAGGTATTTGTTTGGCTTCTATGCACTTGTTTTCTGTCACTACCAATGTGAAAACACTGCTTTTTACCTTATGCTATACCAATGCAGTATTTTCTTCACTTCTCATATCTAAGTAAGATTTGTGTTTCATTTGCAGCTATGCATGTGTTTTCACTTAAAATGATATTCAAAACACTGGTTTTACGTAATACTCTTTCAAAGCAGGAGATAATTCAACTTTGAAAGGTAAACTATATACTCATTTGTTTGGCAGATTTCCACTTGTTTTCAGTCACTGCCTACGTAAAAACACTGCTTTTACCTAATGCTATATCAACGCAGTAGTTTCTTCACTTTTAAAATCTAATTTGGTTTTGGGTTTCATTTGCTAATATGCATTTGTTTTCACTTAAAATCATCTTCAAAACACTGGTTTTACCTAACACTTTGTGAATGCAGGAGATAATTCAACTTTGAAAGGAAAGAAAGTTGTGTCTTTGGCTGCTATGCACTTGTTTTCTGTCACTGTCAATGTAAAAACACTGCTTTTACCTAACGCTATACCTATGCAGTAGTTTCTTCAATTTAAAATCTAAGTGGGTTTCGTGTTTCATTTGCTACTACACATGTGTTTTCACTTAAAATCATATTCAAAACCCTGGTTTTACCTAACACTCTGTGAATGCAGGAGGTAATTCAACTTTGAAATGTAAGAAAGATACTTGTTTCTTTGGCTGCTGTGCACTTTTTTTCAGTCATTATCAATGTAAAAACACTGCTTTTACTTAATGCTATGCCAATGCAGTAGTTTCTTCACTTTTAAAATCTAAGTTGGTTCTGTTTTTGATTTGCTACTATGCATGTGTTTTCACTTAAAATCATCTTCAAAACACTGGTTTTGGTAAGAATGATACATGTTTCTTTGACTGCTATGCACTTGTTTTTAATCACTATTAATGTAAAAACATTGCTTTTACCTAATGGTATGAAAATGCAATGTTTTCTTCACTTTAGAAATCTACAAAGATTTGCATTTTATTTGTGATATGCATGTGTTTTTGCTTACAATCAACTTCAAAACACTGATTTTCCCTAAGGTGGGTGAATGCAGTCAGTTGTGCAGTTTAAAAAACCATAAAGAAACTTGTTTCATTGGATGCTTTGCACGTGTTTTCACTTAACATTAACTTCAAGGCACTGGTTTCACCTAACACTGTGTGAATGTAGGATGTATTTCAAATTTGAAAGTAAGATAAGGTATCTGTTTGGCTGCTATGCACTTGTTTTCTGTCACTATCAGTGTAAAACACTGCTTTTACCTAACGCTATGTCAATGCAGTACATTCTTCACTTTCAAAATCTAAGTTGGTTTTGTGTTTCATTTGTTACTACACATGTGTTTTCACTTAAAGTCATCTTCAAAACACTGGGTTTACCTAACATTCTGTGAATGAGGAGGCAATTCAACTTTGAAAGTTAAGGAAGGTACTTGTTTGTTTGGCTGCTATTCACTTGTTTTCAGTCACTATCAATGTAAAAACGGATTTCACCTAATGAAATACCAATAGGGTAGTTTCTTCATTTTTCAAATTTGAGTAAGTATTGTGTTTCATTAGCTGCTATGCATGTGTTTTCACTTAAAATAATCTTCAAAACCCTGGTTTTACCTAACACTCTGTGAATGCATGAGGTAATTCAACTTTGAAAGTTAAGAAAGGTACTTGTTTGTTTGGCTGCTATGCACTTGTTTTCTGTCTGTATCAATGTAAAAACATTACTTTAACCTAAGATAGTCCAATGCAGTGTTTTCTTCACTTTACAAATCTAAATAAGATTTGAATTATATTTATGCTACGCATGTGTTTTCACTTAAAATCATCTTCAAAACACTGGTTTTACCTAACAATCTGAGAATGCAGGAGGTAATTCAACCTTAAAAGGTAAATAAGATATTTCTTTGTTTGGCTGCTATGCACTTGTTTTCAGTCACTATCAATGTAAAAACACTGATTGTACCCAATACTATACCAATTCAGTAGTTTATTCACTTTTAAAATCTAAGTTGGCTTTGTGTTTCATTTGCTGCTACACATGTGTTTTCACTTAAAATCAACTTCAAGTCACTGGTTTCATCTAACTCAGTGTGAATGTAGGATGTAATTCACATTTGAAATATAGGTAAGATATTTGTTTGTTTGGCTTTCTGCACTTGTTCTCTGTCACTATCAATGTAAAAACACTGATTTTACGTAGTGCTATACCAATACAGTAGTTTCTTCACTTTTAAAATCTAGGTAAGTTTTGAGATTCATTTGCTGCTATGCATGTGGGTTTCCACTTAAAATCATCTTCAAACCCTACTTTTACCTAACACTCTGTGAATGCATGAGGTAATTCAACTTTGAAAGTTAAGAAAGATACTTGTTTGTTTGGCTGCTATGCACTTGTTTCTGTCTATATCAATGTAAAAACATTACTTTAACCTAAGGTAGTCCAAAGCAGTGTTTTCTTCACTTTACAAATCTAAATAAGATTTGAATTATATTTATGCTACGCATGTGTTTTCACTTAAAGTCATCTTCAAAACACTGGTTTAGCCTAACAATCTGAGAATGCAGGAGGTAATTCAATTTTAAAAGGTAAATAAGATGTTTGTTTGGCTGCTATGCATTTGTTTTCAGTCACTATCAATGTAAAAACACTGATTTTACCCAATTTTATACCAATTCAGTAGTTTATTCACTTTTAAAATCTAAGTTGGTTTTGTGTTTCATTTGCTGCTATGCATGTGTTTTCACTTAAAACCAACTTCAAGACACTGGTTTCACCTAACTCAGTGTGAATGTAGGATGTAATTCACATTTGAAATATAGGTAAGATATTTGTTTGTTTGGCTGTTCTGCACTTGTTCTCTGTCACTATCAATGTAAAAACACTGATTTTACATAATGCTATACCAATGCAGTAGTTTCTTCACTTTTAAAATCTAGGTAAGTTTTGAGATTCATTTGCTGCTATGCATGGGTTTCCACTTAAAATCATCTTCAAACCCAACTTTTACCTAACACTCTGTGAATGCAGCAGGTAATTCAATTTTGAAATATAAGGAAGATACTTGTTTGTTTGGCTGCTCTGCACTTGTTTTCAGTTACTATCAATGTAAAAACACAGATTTTACCTAATGCAATACCTATGCTGTTGTTTCTCCACTTTTAAAATCAATTTAGTTTTGTGTTTCATTTGCTGCTACACATGTGTTTTCACTTTTAAAATCTAGATAAATTTTGAGTTTCCCTTGCTGCTATGCATGTGTTTTCACTTAAAATCATTTTCAAAACACTGCTTTTTCATAACACTCTGTGAATGCAGGAGGTAAATCAAATTTGAATGATAAGGAAGATACTTGTTTGTTTGGTTGCTATGCACTTGTATACAGTCTCTATCAATGTAAAAATATTACTTTTACCTAATGCTATGACACATGTGTGTTTTCTTCACTTTAAAATCTAATTAAGATTTGTATTTTATTTATGCTACGCATGTGTTTTCACTTACAATCAACTTCAATACACTGATTTTCCCTAAGCTGGGTGAAAGCAGTCAGTTCTTCAGTTTAGAAAACCTGTAAAAATCTTGTTTCATTGGCTGCTTTGCAGGTGTTTCCACTTAAAATCAAATTCATGACACTGGTTTCACCTTAACTCTTTGTGAAAGTAGATGGTATTTCACATTTGAAAGGTAGGTAAGATATTTTCTTGTTTGGCTGCTATGCACTTTTTTTCCTGTCACTATCAATGTAAAAACACTGCTTTTATCTAATGCTATACCAATGCAGTAGTTTCTTCAGTTTTGAAATCTAAGTTGGTTTTGTGTTTCATTTGCTGCTACACAGGTGATTTCACTTAAAAATATCTTAAAACAAAGGTCTTATTTAACACTCTGTGAATGCAGGAGATAATTCATCTTTGAAAGCTAAGCAAGTTACTTGCTTTTTTTGCTGAGATGTACTTGTTTTCAGTAACTATCAATGTAAATACAGTGCTTTTACCTAATGATATACCAATGCAGTAGTTTCTTCACTTTTAAAATCTGGATAAGTTTTGAGTTTCCTTTGCTGCTATGCATGTGTTTTCACCTAAAATCATTTCAAAACACTGCTTTTACCTAACAGTCTGTGAATGCAGGGGATAATTCAAATTTGAAAGATAAGTAAGATACTTGTTTGTTTGGCTGCTATACACTTGATTTCAGTCACTTTCAAGGTAAAAACATTGCTTTTATCTAAAGCTACACCAAAGCACCGTTTTCTTCACTTTACAAATCTACACATGTGTTTTCACTTACAATCAACTTCAAAACACTGATTTTCCCTAAGGTGTGTGAATGCAGTCAGTTCTTCAGTTTAGAAAACCAATAAAGAAACTTGTTTCATCAGATGCTTTGCACGTGTTTTCACTTAAAATCAACTAAAAGACACTGATTACACCTAACTGTGTGAATGTAGGACATATTTCACATTTGAAATGTAGGTAAGATATTTGTTTGTTTGGCTGCTATGCACTTGTTCTCTATCACTATCGATGTAAAATCACTGCTTTTACCTAATGTTTTATCAATGCAGTACTTTTTTCACTTTTCTTATCTAAGTAAGATTTGTGATTCACTTACTGCTACACATGTATTTGCACTTAAAATTATCTTCAAAACACTGATTTTACCTAACACTCTGTGAAGGCAGGAGGTAATTCAACTTTGAAAGGTAACTTATATACTCATTTGTTTGGCTGCTATGCACTTCTTTTCAGTCACTACCAATGTAATAACACTGATTTTACCTAAAGCTACACCAATCCAGGAGTTTCCTCACTTTTCAAATTTAAGTTTTGCATTTCATTTACTGCTACGCTTGTGTTTTCACTTAAAATCATCTTCATAACACACGTTTGACTAACACTCTGAATGCAGGAGTTAATTCAACTTTGAAAGTTAGAAAGATACTTGTTTGCTTAGCTGCTATGCACTTGTTTTCAGTCACTATCAATGTAAAAACGTTGCTTTTACCGAATGTTATGCCAATGAAGTGTTTACTTCACTTTACAAATCTAAATAAGTTTTGCATTTTATTTGTGCTATGCATGTGATTTCAATTGCAATCAACTTCAAAACACTGATTTTCCCTAATGCTGGGTGAATGAATTCGGTTCTTCAGTATAGAAAACAAATAAAGAAACTTGTTTCATTAGCTGCTTTGCACTTGCTTTCACTTAAAAACAACTTCACTTAAAATCATCTTCAAAACCCTCATTTTACCTAACACCTTGTGAATGCAGGAGGTATTTCAACTTTGAAAGATAAGAAAGATACTTGTTTTTTTGCATGCTATGCCCTTGTTTTCAGTCGGTATCAATGTGAAAACACAGATTTTACCTAATGCTATACCAATGCAGTAGTTTCTTCACTTTTAAAATCTAAGTCAGTTTTGTGTTTAATTTCCTGCTGCTCATGTGTTTTCACATAAAATCATCTTCAAAACACTGGATTTAGAAAACACTCTGAAAATGTAGGAGGTAATTCAACTTTGAAAGGTAAGAAAGATACTTGTTGTTTGGCTGCTATGCTCTTGTTTTCAGTCACTATCAATGTAAAAAAATTGCTTTTACCTAACACAATGCCAATGCAATGTTTTCTTCACTTTGCAAATCTAAATAAGCTTTGCATTTTATTTATGCTCCACATGTGTTTTCACTTACAATCAACTTCAATACACTGATTTTCCCTAAGATGGGGGAATGTAGTCAGTTCTTCAGTTTAGAAAACCAGTAAAGAAACTTGTTTCATTGGCTGCTTTCACTTCTTTTCTATTTCTATCAATGTAAAACACTGCTTTTACCTAATGCTATACCAATGCAGCGCATTTTTCACTTTACATATGTAAGTAAGTTTTGTGTTTCATTTGCTGCTATGCATGTGTTTTCAAGTAAAAGTATCTTCTAAACACTGGTTTTACCCAATGCTCAATGAATGCAGGAGGTAATTCAACCTTGAAAGGTCAGCTATATACTCATTTGTTTGGCTGTGATGCACTTGTTTCAGCCACTATCAATGTAATAACATTGCTTTTACCTAATGCTACAGCAACGGAGGAGTTTCTTCACTATTAAAATCTGGTAAGTTTTGAGATTCATTTGCTGCTATGCATGTGTTTTCACTTAAAATCATCTTCAAAACACTGCTTTTACCTAACACTCTGTGAATGCAGGAGGTAATTCAATTTGAAAGGTAAGGAAGATACTTGTTTGTTTTGCTGATATTTACTTCTTTTTTACTCACTGTCAATGGAAAAACACTGCTTTTACCTAATGCTATACCAAGGCAGTTGTTTCTTCACTTTTAGAATCAAATTATCTTCACAACACTGATTTTACCTAACACCCTGAGAATGCAGGAGGTAATTCAACTTTGAATGTTAAGCAAGATACTTGTTTATTTGGGTACTATGCACTTGTTTTCATTCACTATCATTATGAAAACACTGCTTTTACCTAATGTTACACCAATGCAGTTCTTTCTCCATTTTTCATATCTAAGTAAGATTTGTGTTTCATTTGATGCTAAGCATATGTTTTCACTTAAAGTGACCTTCAAAACACTGGTTTTACCTAACACTCTGTGAATGCAGGAGCGAATTCTATTTTGAGAGGTTAGAAAGATAATTGTTTGTTTGGCTGCTATGCACTACTTTTCAGTCACTAACAATGTAAAAATACTGTTTTACCTAAAGCTATATCAATGCAGCACTTTCTTCACTTTTCAAACCTAAGTAAGATTTGTGTTTCATTTGCTGCTATGCATGTGTTTTCACTTAAATTTATATTCAAACCCTGGTTTTACCTAACACTCTGTGAATGCAGGAGGTAATTCAACTTTGAAAGTTAAGAAAGATACTTGTTTATTGGGCTGCTATGCCCTTGTTTTCAGTCACAAATCAATGTAAAAATATTGCTTTTACCTAATACTACAACAATGCAGTGTTTTCTTCACTTTACAAATCTAAAAAGATTCGCATTTTTTTTGTGTGCTACGCATGTGTTTTCATTTACAATCAACTTCAAAACATTAATTTTCCCCAAGGTGGATGCAGTCAGTTTTTCAGTTTAGAAAACCTATAAAGAAACTTGTTTCATTGGCTGCTTTGCAGGTGTTTTCACTTAAAATCAACTTCAAGGCACTGGTTTCACCTAACTCTGTGTGAATATAGGACATATTTCACAATTGATAGGTAGGTATGATGTTTGTTTGACTGCTATGCACTTATTTTCTGTCACTATCAATGTAAGAACACTGCTTTTACCTAATGCTATACCAATGCAGTACTTTCTTCACTTTTCATATCTAAGTAAGGTTTGTGTTTCATTTGCTGCTACGCATGTGTTTTCACTTAAAATGATCTTCAAAACACTGGTTTTACCTAACACTCTGTGAATTCAGGAAGTAATTCAACTTTGAAAGGTCAGCTATATACTTGTTTGTTTGGCTGCTGTGAACTTGTTTTCAGTCACTATCAATGTAATAACACTTGCTTTAGCTAATGCTACACCAATGCAGTAGTTCCTTCACTTTTGAAATCTAGGTAAGCTTTGAGTTTCATTTGCTTCTATGAATGTGTTGTCACTTAAAATCATCTTCAAAACCCTGCTTTTACCTAACACTCTGTGAATCCAGGAGGTAATTCAATTTGAAAGATAAGGAAGATTCTCATTTGGCTGCTATGCACTAATTTTCAGTAGCTATCAATGTAAAACACTGCTTTTACCTAATGCTATACCAATGCAGTAGTTTCTTCACTTTTCAAAGCTAAGTAAGTTTTGTGTTACACTTGCTGCTATGCATGAGTTTTCACTTAAAATCATGTGAAAACCCTTTTTTTACCTAACACTCTGTGAATGCAGGAGATAATTTAACTTTGAAAGGTATGTAAGATTTTTTTTGTTTGTTTGGCTGCTATGCTCTTATTTTCATTCTCTATCAATGGAAAAACACTGTTTTTACCTAATGCTATACCAATGTAGTATTTTTTCACTTTTTGTTATGAAGTAAGGTTTGTGTTTCATTTTCTGCTATGCATGTGTTTTCACTTAAAATTTTCCTCAAAACACTGGTTTTACCTAACACTCTGTGAATGCAGGAGGTAACTCAACTTTGAAAGGTAAGGTACATATTCATTTGTTTGGCTGCTATGCACTTGTTTTCTGTCACTATCAATGTAAATATACTGATTTTACCTAATGCTATACCAATACAGTACTGTCTTCACTTTTAAAATCTAAGTTATTTTTGTGTTTCATTTGCTGCTATGCAAGTGTTTCCACTTAAAATCATCTTCAAACACTGGTTTTACATAACACTCTGTGAATTTAAAGGTAATTCAAATTTAAAAGGTAAGAAACACACTTCTTTGTTTGGATATTATGAACTTTTTATAAGTCACTATGAATGTAGAACCTTTGCTTTTACCTAATGCCACGCCAATGCAGTGTTTCCTTCACTTCACATATCTAAAAAAGATTTGCATTTTATTTGTGTTATGCATGTGTTTTCACTTACACTCAATTCCAAAACACTGATTTTCCCAAAGGTGTGTGATTGCAGTCAGTTTTTCTGTTTAGAAAACCAATGAAGAGACTTATTTCTTTGGCTGCTTTTCACACATTTTCACTTAAAATCAACTTCAAGATACTGGTTTCACATAACTCTGAGTGAATGTAGGACTTGTTTCATATTTGATAGGCAGGTAAGATATTTGTTTGTTTGGCTGCTATGCACTTTTTTCTGTAACTATCAATGTAAAAACACTGCTTTTACCTAATGCTATACCAATGAAGGACATTCTTCACGTTTCATATCTAAGTACTTTTTGTGTTTCATTTGCAGCTATGCATATGTTTTCACTTAAAATTATCTTCAAAACACTGGTTTTACCTAACAGTCTGTGAAAGCAGGAGGTAATTCAACTTTGAAAGGTAAACTATATACTCATTTGTTTGGTTGTGATACACTTGTTTTCAGTCACTATCAATGTCATAACCCTGCTTTTACCTGATGCTACACCAATGCAGGAGTCTCTTCACTTTAAAAGTCTAGGTAACTTTTGAGTTTCATTTGCTGCTATGCATGTGTTTTCACTTAAAATCATCTTCAAAACCCTGGTTTTACCTAATACTCTGAGAATGCAGGAGAAAATTCAATTGTGAAAAATAAGGAAGATACTTGTTTGCTGTGCTGCTATGTACGTGTTTTGAGTCACTATCAAAGTAAAACACTGTTTTACCTAATGCTATGCCAATGCAGTGTTTCCTTCACTTTTCAAATCTAAATAAGATTTGCATTTTATTTATGCTATGCATGTGTTTTCACTTACAATCAACTTCAAAACACTGATTATCCCTAAGGTGGGTGAATGCAGTCAGTTCATCAGTTTAGAAAACAAGTAAAGAAACTTGTTTCATTGGCTGCTTTGCAAGTGTTTTCACTTAAAATCAACTTCAAACACTGATTTCACCTAACACTGTGTAGGAGGTATTTCATATTGGAAAGATAGGTAAGATATTTATTTGGCTGCTATGTACTTTTTTCTGTCACTATCAATGTAAAAACATTGCTTTTACCTAATGCTATATCAATGTAGTATTTTCTTCATTTTTCATATCTAAATAAGATACATGTTTCATTTGTTGCTATGCATGTGTTTTCACTTAAAATGATCTTCAAAACACTGGTTTTACCTAACACTCTGTGAATGCAGGAGGTAATTCAACTTTGAAAGGTAAGCAAGAAACTTGTTTGTTTGGCTGCTCTGCACTTGTTTTCAATCACTTTCAATGTAAAACCCTGCTTTTACCTAATGCTATACCAATTCAGCAGTTTCTTCACTTTTTATATCTAAGTAAGGTTTGTGTTTCATTTGCTGTTACGGATGTGTTTTCACTTAAATTGATCTTAAAAACACATGTCTTACTTAACATTCTTTCAATGCAGGGGATAATTCAACTTTGGAAAGTAAGCTACATACTCATTTGTTTGGCTTCTATGCACTTATTTTCAGTCACTATCATTGTAAAACACTGCTTTTACCTAATGCAATACCAAAGCAGTAATTTCTTCACTTTTAAAATCTAAGTTAGTTTTGTACTTCATTTGCTGCTACGCATGTGTTTTCACTTAAAATCATCTTCAAAACCCTGATTTTACCTAACACTCTGTGGATGCAGGAGGTAATTCAACTTTGAAATGTAAGAAAGATGCTTGCTTGTTTGGCTGCTATGCACTTGTTTTCAGTCACTATCAATGTAAAAACACTGCTTTTACTTAATGCTATAGCAATGCAGTACTTTCTTCACTTTTCATATCTAAGTAAGTTTTGTGTATCATTTGCTGCTACACATGTGATTTCACTTGAAGTCATCTTCAAAACACTGCTTTACCTAGCACTCTGTGAATGCAGGAGCTAATTCAACTTTGAAATATAAGCAAGATACTTCTTTGTTTGGCTGCTATGCACATGTTTTCAGTCACTATAATTTAAAAACACTACTTTTTCCTAATGCTATTTCAATACAGTAGTTTCTTCACTTTTAGAATCTATGTACGTTTTCTGTATCATTTGCTGCTATATATTTTTTTCCACTTAAAATCATCTCCAAAACCCTGGTTTTTCTTAAGATGCTGTAAATGCAGTTGGCGATTCAACTTTGAAAGGTAAGTAACATACTTGTTTGATTGGCTGTTATGCACTTGTTTTCAGTCACTGTCATAGTGAAAACATTGCCTTTTACCTAATATTATGCCATTGCAGTGTTCTCTTCACTTTACAAATCTAAATAACTTTTGCATTTTATTTGTGCTACTCATGTGTTTTCAGTTACAATCAACTTCAAAACACTGATTTTCCCTAACCCTGGGTGAATGCATTCAGTTCTTAAGTTTAGAAAACCAATAAAGAAACTCATTTCATTAGCTGCTTTGCACGTGTTTTCACTTAAAAACAACTTCAAGACACTTGTTTCTCCTAACTCTGTGAATGTAGGAGCTTATTCACATTTGAAAGGTAAATAAGATGTTTGGCTGCCATGCACATGTTTTCAGTCACTATGAATGTAAAACGCTGATTTTACCTAATGCTATACCAATGAAGAAGTTTCCTCACTTTTAAAATCTAAGTAAGTTTTGTGTTTTATTTGCTGCTATGCAAGTTTTCACTTAAAATCATCTTCAAAATACAGGTTTAACTAACACACTGTGAATGTAGGAGGTAATTCAAATTTGAAAGGTAAGCAAGATACTTGTGTATTTGGCTGCTATGCAGTTGATTTCAGTCACTATCAATGTAGAAACACTGCTTTTACCTAATGATACACCAATGCAATAATTTCTTCAGTTTTAAAACCAAGGTATGTTTTGAGTTTCATTTGCTGCTATGCATGTGTTTTCACTTAAAATCATCTTCAAACCACTGGTTATACTTAACACTCTGTGAAAGTAGGAGGTAATTCAACTTTGAACGATAAGCAAGATTCTTTGTTTGGTTGTTAGACACTTGTTTTCAGTCACTATCAAAGTAAAAACAGTGCTTTGTACCTAATGTTATACCAATACAATACTTTCTTCACTTTTCAAATCTAAGAAAGTTTATGTTCCATTTGCTTCTATCCAGGTGTTTTCACTTGAAATCATCTTCAAAACCCTGGTTTTACCTAACACTCTGTGAATACAGGAAGATATTCAACTTTGAAAGGTAAGAATGATACTTGTTTCTTTGGCTGCTATGCACTTGTTTTTCAGTCGCTATCAAAATAAAAACATTGCTTTTACCTAATGCTATGCAGTTGCAGTGTTTTCTTCACTTTACAAATCTAAATAAGATTTGCATTTGATTTGTGTTACACATCTGATTTCACTTACAATCAACTTCAAAACAGTGATTTTCTCTAAGGTGGGAGAATGCAGTCAGTTCTTCAGTTTAGAAAACCAATTAAAAAAACTTGGTTCATTGGCTGCTTTGCACGTGTTTTCACTTAAAATCAACTGCAAGACTGGTTTCACCTAACTCTGTGTGAAAATAGGACGTATTTCACATTTGAAAGGTAGTGAAGATATTTATTTGGCTGCTATGTACTTGTTTTCTGTCACCACCACTGTAAAAACACTGATTTTACCTACTGCTATGGCAATGCAGTACTTTCTTCACTTTTCATATCTAAGTATGATATGACTTTCATTTGCTGCTATGCATGTGTTTTCACTTAAAATGATCTTTAAGACACTGGTTTTATTTAGCACTGTGTCAAGGCAGGAGATAAACTTTGAAAGGTAAGCTATATACTTGTTTATATGTCTGCTGTGCACTTGTTTTCAGTCACTATCAATGTAAAAACACTGCTTTTACCTAATGCTATACCAATGCAGTAGTTTCTTCACTTTTAGAATCTAAGTTGGTTTTGTGTTTCATTTGCTACTACACATGTGTTTTCACTTAAAATTATCTTCAAAACACTGGTTTTACCTAAAACTCTGTGAATGTAGGGGGTAAGTCAACTTTGAAAGGTAAGAAAGGTACTTGTTTCTTTGGCTGCTATGCACTTCTTTTCAGTCACTTTTAATGTAAAAACACTGCTTTTACCTAATGCTATGCCAATGCAATGTGATCTCACTTTACATATCTAAATAAGATTTGCATTTTATTTCTTCTATGCATGTGTTTTCACTTACAATCAACTCCAAAAACACTGATTTTCCCTCAGGTGGGTGAATGCAGTCAGTTCTTCAGTTTAGAAAACCAATGAAGAAACTTGTTTCATTGGCTGCTTTGCACGTGTTTTCACTTAAAATCAACTTCAAGACACTGGTTTCACCTATCTCTGTGTGAATGTAGGACGTATTTCACATTTGAAAGTTATGTAAGATATTGTTTGACTGCTATGCACTTGTTTTCTGTCACTATCAAAGTAAAAACACAGCTTTTACCTAATGCTATACCAATGCAGTAGGTACTTCACTTTTAAAATCTAAGTTAGTTTTGTGTTTCATTTGCTACTATGCATGTGTTTTTAATTACAATGATCTCAAAACACTGGTTTTATGTAATAATCTGTCAATGCATGAGATAATTCAACTTTGAAAAGTAAGCTATATGCTCGTGTGTTTGGCTGCTATGCACTTGTTTTCTGTCACTATCAAAGTCAAAACATGGCTTTTACCTAATACTATACCAATGCAGTAGGTACTTCACTTTTAAAATCTAAGTTGGTTTTGTGTTTCATTTGCAACTATGGATGTGTTTTTACTTAAAATGGTCTTCAAAACACTGGTTTTACCTAACACTCTGTGAATGGAGGAGGACATTCAACTTTGAAAGATGAGCAATATACTTGTTTGTTTGGCTGCTATGCATTTGTTTTCAGTCACTAGCAATGGGAAAACACTGCTTTTACCTAATGCTAAACCAATGCACTAGGTTCCTCACTTTTAAATTCTAACATGGTTGTGTGTTTCATTTGCTACTACGTATGTGTTTTCACTTAAAATGATCTTCAAAACACTGGTTTTACATAATACTCTGTCAATGCAGGAGATAATTCAACTTTAAAAAGTAAGCTATATGCTCATGTGTTTGGCTGCTATGCACTTGTTTTCAGTCACAATCAATGTAAAAACACTGCTTTTACCTAATACTATACCAATGCAGTAGTTTATTCACTTTTAAAATCTAAGTTGGTTTTGTGTTTCATTTGCTACTATGCATGTGTTTTCACTTAAAAATCATCTTCAAAACACTGGTTTTACCTAACACTGTGAATGCAGGAGGTCATTCAAATTTGACAGGTAAGCAAGATACTTGTTTGTTTGCCTGCTATGCTCTTGTTTTCTGTCAATATCAATGGAAGAACACTGCTTTTACCTAATGCTATACCAATGCAGTACTTTCTTCATTTTTCATATCTAAGTAAGGTTTGTCTTTCATTTGCTGGTACACATGTGTTTTCAATTAAAATGTTCTTCAAAACACTGGTTTTGCTTAATACTCTGTGAATGCAGGAGGTCATTCAAGTTTGAAAAGTAAGCAAAATACTTGTTTGGCTGCTATGCATTTGTTTTCAGTCACTAACAATGGAAAAACACTGCTTTTACCTAATGCTACACCAATGCAGTAGTTTCTTCCCTTTTAAAATGTAACCTTGTTTTCTGTTTCATTTGCTGCTATCCATGTGTTTTCCCTTAAAATCATTTTAAAAACCCTGGTTTTACCTACACTCTGTGAATACAGAAGGTAATTCAACTTTGAAAGGAAAGAAAGGTACTCATTTCCTTGGCTGCTATGCACTTGTTTTCAGTCCCTAAAATGTAAAAACATTGCTTTTACCTAATGCTATACCAATGCAGTAATTTCTTCACTTTAAAATCTAAGTTGGGTCTGTGTTTCATTTTCTACTATGCATGATTTTTCACTTAAAATCATCTTCAAAACCCTGGTTTTCCCTAACACTGTG
Source organism: Tolypeutes matacus (assembly GCA_026826555.1). Taxonomy (NCBI): domain Eukaryota; kingdom Metazoa; phylum Chordata; class Mammalia; order Cingulata; family Chlamyphoridae; genus Tolypeutes; species Tolypeutes matacus. Next base: position 1,518,097 of record JAKSZT010014743.1, on the reverse strand, counting down.
AATGCAGGAGCTAATTCAACATGGAAATGTAAATAAGATACTTGTTTCTTTGGCTGCTAGGCACTTGTTTTCAGTTACTATCAATGTAAAAACTTTGCTTTTGCATATGCTATGACAATGCAGTGTTTCCTTCACTTTACAAATCTATATAAGATTTGCATTTTATTTGTGCTACGCGTGTGTTTTCACATACAATCAACTTCAAAACACTGATTTTCCCTAAAGTCAGTGAATGCAGTCAGTTGTTCAGTTTAGAAAACCAATAAAGGAACTTGTTTCTTTGGCTGCTTTGCACGTGTTTTCATTTAAAATCAACTGCAAGACACTGGTTTCACCTAACACTGTGTGAATGTAGGACATATTTAACATTTGAAATTGAGGTAAGATATTTGTTTGGCTACTATGCACTTTTTTCCTGTCACTATCAATGTAAAAACACTGCTTTTACATAATGCTATACTAATGCAGTAGTTTCTTCACTTTTAAAATCTGAGTTGGGTCTGTGTTTCATTTGCTACTATGCATGATTTTTCACTTAAAATCACCTTCAAAACCCTGATTTTACCTAACAATCTTTGAATGCAGGAGGTAATTAAACTTTGAAAGGTAAGTAAGATGCTTGTTTGTTTGGCTGCTATGCACTTGTTTTCAGTCACTATCAATGTAAAAACATTGCTTTTACCAAACGCTATGCCAACGCAGTGATTTCTTCACTTTACAAATCTAAAATTTGCATTTTACTTGTGGTATGCATGTGTTTTCACTTACATTCAACTTCAAAACACTGATTTTCCCTAAGGTGGGTGAATGCAGTCAGTTTTTCAGTTTAGGAAATCAATAATGAAACTTGTTTCATTGAATGCTTTTCACGTGTTTTCACTTAAAAGCAACTTCAAGACACTGGCTTCACCCAGCACAGTGTGAATGTAGGACATATTTCACATTTGAAAGTTAGTGAAGATATGTGGCTGCTCTGCACTTTTTTTCTGTCACTATCAATGTAAAAACACTGCTTTTACCTAATGCTATACCAATGAAGTATTTTCTTCACTTTTCATATCTAAGTAAGGTTTCTGTTTCATTTGCTGCTACGCATGTGTTTTCAATTAAAATGATCTTTAAAACACCTTTTTTAACATTCTGCCAATGCATTTGATAATTCAACTTTGAGATATAAACTATATATTCATTTATTTGGCTGCTATGAACTTGTTTTCAGTCACTATCAATGAAAAAACACTGCTTTTACCTAATGCTATACCAATGCACTGGTTTCTTCTATTTTAAATTCTAAGTTGGTTGTTTGTTTCATTTGCTGCAATGCAGGTGTTTTCACTTAAAATCATCTTCAAAACACTGGTTTTACCTAACACTCTGTGAGTGCAGGAGGTGATTCAACTTTGAAAGCTAAGCAAGGTACTTGTTTATTTGACTGCTATGCACTTGTTTTCAGGCACTATCAATTTAAAAACATTGCTTTTACCTAATGAGATACCAATGCAGTAGTTTCTTCACTTTTCAATTCTTAGTTGGTTTTTTGTTTCATTTGTTACTGCACATGTTTTTTACTTAAAATCATCTTGAAAACCCCGATTTTACCTAACAGTCTGTGAATGCAGGAGGAAATTCAACTTTGAAAGATAAGAATGATATGTGATTCTTTGGTTGTTATGCACTTGTTTTCAGTCACTATCAATGTAAAAATTGCTTTTACCTAATGCTATGCCAATGCAGTATTTTCTTCACATTACAAATCTAAATAAGTTTTGCATTTTATTTGTGCTACACATGTGTTTTCACTTACAATCAACTTCAAAACACTGATTTTCCCTAAGGTGGGCAAATGCAGTCAGATATTCAGTTTAGAAAACCAATAAAGAAACTTGTTTCTTTGGCTGCTTTGCATGTGTTTTCGCTTAAAATCAAATGCAAGGCACTGGTTTCACCTAACTCTGTGTGAATGTAGGACCTATTTCATATTTGAAAGTTGGGGAAGATATGTGATTGGCTGGTATGCACTTGTGATTTCTGACACTTTCAATGTAAAATCACTGCTTTTACCTAATGCTATACCAATGCAGTACTATCTTCACTTTTCAATTCTAAGTAAGATTTGTGTTTCATTTCCTGCTATGCATGTGTTTTCACTTAAAATTATCTTCAAAATACTGGTTTTACTTAATGCTCTCTCAATGCAGGAGATAATTCTACTTTGAAAGGTAAGCTATATACTCATTTGTTTGGCTGCTATGCCCTTGATTTAAGTCACTATCAATGTGAAAACATTGCTTTTACCTAATGCTATGCCAGTGCACTGTTTTCTTCACTTTACAAATCTAAATAAGATTTGCATTTTATTTGTGCTACACATGTGTTTTCACTTACAATCAACTTCAAAACACTGATTTTCCCTAAGCTGGGTGAATGCAGTCAGTTCTTCAGTTTAGAAAACCAATAAAGAAACTTATTTTGTTGGTTGCTTTGCATGTGTTTTCACTTAAAATCAAATTCAAGACTCTGGTTTCACCTATCTCTGTGTGAATGTAGGACGTATTTCACATTTGAAAGTTCAGTAAGATATTGTTTGACTGCTATGCACTTGTTTTCTGTCACTATCAAATTAAAAACATGGCTTTTACCTAATGCTATATGAATGCAGTAGTTTCTTCAGTTTCTAAATCTAAGTTGGTTTTGTGTTTTATTTGCTACTACATATGTGTTTTCTCTTAATATCATCTTCAAAACACTGGTTTTATCTAATAATCTGTGAATGCAGGAGGTAATTCAACGTTGAAAGTTAAGCAAGATACTTGTTTGGCGATTGTGCACTTGTTTTCAGTCACTATCAATGGAAAAACACCACTTTCATCTAATGCTATACCAAGGCAGGAAATTCTTCATTTTTCAATTCTAAGTTGGTTTTCTTTCATTTGATGCTATGCATGTGTTTTCACTTAAAATCATCTTCAAAACCTTGGTTTTACCTAACACTCATTGAATGCAGGAGGAAATTCAGCTTTGAAAGGTAAGAATGATACTTGTTTCTTTGGCTGCTATGCACTTATTTTTTGTCACTATCAATGTAAATACATTCTTTTACCAAATGCTATGCCAACGCAGTGTTTTCTTCACTTTACAAATCTAAATAAAATTTACATTTTCTTTGTGCTAAGCATGTTCTTTCACTTACAATCAACTTCAAAATACTGATTTTCTCTAAGGTGGGTAAATGCAGTCAGTTCTTCAGTTTAGAAAACTAATAAAGAAACTTATTTTGGCTGCTTTGCACATGTTTTCACTTAAAATCAACTTCAAGACACTGGTTTCACATAACCTTGTGTGAATATAGGATGTATTTCACATTTGTGAAGGTAGGGAAGACATTTGATTGGCTGCTATGCACTTGTTTTCTGCCACTATTAATGTAAAAACATTGCTTTTACCTAAAGCTATGCCAATGTAGTACTTTCTTCATTTTTCATATTAAGTAAGATTTGTGTTTCATTTGCTGCTACGCATGTGTTTTCACTTAAAATCATCTTCAAAACACTGGTTTTACCTAACTCTCTGTGAATACAGGAGGTAATTCATCTTTGAAAGGTAGGCAAGACACTTATTTGGCTGCTTTGCCCGTGTTTTCAGTCACTATCAATGGAAAATCATCACTTTTACCTAATGCTACACCAATGCAGTGTTGCCTTCACTTTACAAATCTAAATAAGTCTTGCATTTTATTTGTTCTTCATATGCTTTTTCACTTACAATCAACTTGAAAACACTGATTTTCCCAAAGGCGGGTGAATGCAGTCAGTTCTTCAGTTTAGAAACCAATAAAGAAACTTGTTTCATTGACTGCATTGCACGTGTTTTCACTTAAAATCTACTTCAAGACACTGGTTTCACCTAACTCTGTGTGAATGTAGAAGGTATTTCACATTTGAAAGGTAGGGAAGAATTGTGATTGGCTGCTATGCACTTGTTTTCTGTCACTTTCAATGTAAAATCACTGCTTTTACCTAATGCTATACCAATGCAGTACTATCTTCACTATTCAATTCTAAGTAAGATTTGTGTTTCATTTCCTGCTATGCATGTGTTTTCACTTAAAATGATCTTCAAAATACTGGTTTTACTTAACACTCTGTTAATGCAGGAGATAATTCAACCTTGAAAGGTAAGCTATATTCTCGTGTGTTTGGTTGCTTTGCACTTGTTTTCAGTCACTATCAATGGAAAAACACTGCTTTTACCTAATGCATTACCAATGCAGTAGTTTCCTCACTTTCCAAATCTAAGTAAGTTTTGTGTGTCAGTTGCTACTATGCATGTGTTTTCACTTAAAATCATCTTCAAAACAGTTGTTTTCATAATACTATGTGAATGTAGGAGGCAATTCAACTTTTAAATGTAAGAAAAATACTTGTTTGTTTGCCTGCTGTATTAGTCAGCCAACGGGGTGCTAATGTAAAATAACAAAAATGGGTTGGTCTTTATAAAGGGTATTTATGTGGAGTAGAAGTCCACAGATACCAGGCCATAAAGCATTAAGTTTCTTCTCTCACCACAGTCCATTGCCATGTGTTAGAGCAAGACAGCTACCAGTGTTTGCCAGGGTTCAGACTTCTGGGGTTCCTCTCTTCCTGGGGCTGCATTTCTCTCCGGGCTTAGCTCCTGTTTCCTCCACAAGGTCAGCTGTAGATGATCAGGCAAACGGCTTGTTTCTCTTCTCCTGGGGTCTTCTTTCCAACATCAAAACTGCTTCTCAAAAGACCACTTCAACTGTCCTTCACCTTGCCTTTTATATTCGATTCCCCACCCACCAAGGGGTGGGGCTCAACACCCTAATCCTAACCTAATCATGCCCAGATTAACAGATCAGTTTACAAGCATGATTCAATTATATTTTTGGAATTCATGATTACATCAAACTGCCACATTCCACCCTCTGAATTCCAAAAATACATTACAATATTTAAAAAAACTTAAATCAGTAACAATCCAAGTACAAAATCATATCAAAATCATTTTAAAGAAATACAGTTTGTCTTCAGGCAAAGTTCCATCTGCTATAGACCTCTGAATCTTACAAAACCATTTAACTGCATCCAGTACACAAATGGAAAGACAAAAGATAAACATTTTCAATATTATAAGGAGAAATTGGGATGTTAAACATGAGTCATGGATCCTCTACAGTTTAGTAAACCTGCAGGGCACCCTCCATTCGATTTCAAAGTCTGAGAGTCATTCTTAAGATGATGGTTTCTTCTCCTTGGGGCCACATCAGAACCCACCCTTTCCACAGGCTTGCCCAATGGCCATTTTCTTGGTTCCATCCTCATCAAGCATCTGGGTGTTGACCAAGCGCCAGACCTCACCCTCCAAGAGTGTTGGGGTGATTGCCACACCTTATCAAATCTTTGGGTTAGAGTCTTAGCCCCCTTAGTGCACTGAGGTGAAGACAACATTCCCCCTAACCTTTGGCATACAGGTTCAACCCTTTCAGAACAAAGAGTTGACCACCTGGCCTTCCCTAACTTTTGGCATACAGGCTCAACCCTCTCAGAACAATGGGTTGACCACCTGGCCTTCCTTAATCCATGGGGAGCAGGTAAACCCCCCTCAGACCAATGGGGTGTTGACCTTAACCACCCTAATCTTTGAGGAATGTGCTCCAACCTCCCTGCACCCTGGGGTGGCAAAGCTCTTCCTGAACATTGGGTGGGGACATCCACCCTCTTCAACTGCTGGGGAAAACTCACCCTCTCTGTATATATGGGTGGGGCTCCTCTCTTGGCCCAAGGAGATGTCTTAATCCCAGATCTCTGCTTCCACGGTTTTCTTCTTAAAGCTTTTTCTCCTTCATTCTCTCCTTTCCATGTCCTCTTTTGTCCTAGCTGACAGTGGCTTTGTTCATACATCATTCTCAAAAACTTTGTTCGTTTAACATGCAGGAAGCAGGGGTCCAAGCCATCAGACAGTAAGACTTTCCACAAGTCTTTCCGAGATAACTGCATCTTCAATTCTGAGTTATGAGTTCCAAGTTTAGTAAAGTCTTCAAATAGGGCATTTTCATCTGGGAATTTGATTTCCAGAAACTTGGAAGTTCCAGAATTAGTTTCTGTTTTCTTTTTGCCCAAAAGTTCAGTCCTTAGTGTATTTCTCTCATCTAGTATTTTGCTATAAGCTGCAAGGAGAAGCCAAGCCACATTCTCTGAGTTTACCTTGAAAAGTTCTTTAGCTAAATGCTCTGTTTCACCATTTTTAAATTCTGTCTTCCATATAACACAAGGAGTTAATCTTGTTAAGTTCTCTGCAACTTTAAAACATGGATCGCCTTTCCTCCAGTTTCCAATTATAGTTTCATCATTTACTTCTAAGGCATCATAGAAAGTCTCTTTAGCATCCATATTGCTATCAACAGTTTCTTCAAAGCGATCTTGACCTTTTCAATCAAGCATTTCACAATTCCTCCAAAAAATACCCCTTACCCATTTATAAAACAGTTCCAACATTTTGGTATGTGAAAAGCACCTCCCCACTCCTCGGTACCAAATTCTGTATTAGTCAGCCAAAGGGGTGCTAATGTAAAATACCAAAAATGGGTTGGTCTTTATAAAGGGTATTTATTTGGGGTAGAAGTCCACAGATACCAGGCCATAAAGCGTTAAGTTTCTTCTCTCACCACAGTCCATTGCCACGTGTTAGAGCAAGACAGCTGCCGGTGTTTGCCAGGGTTCAGACTTCTGGGGTTCCTCTCTTCCCGGGGCTGCATTTCTCTCCGGGCTTAGCTCCTGTTTCCTCCACAAGGTCAGCTGTAGACTATCAGGCAAATAGCTTGCTTCTCTTCTCCTGGGGTCTTCTTTCCAACATCAAAACTGCTTCTCAAAAGACCGCTTCAACTGTCCTTTGCTTTGCCTTTTATTAAAATTCGATTTCCCACCCACCAAGGGGTGGGGCTCAATGCCCTAATTCTAACCTAATCATGCCCAGATTAACAGATCAGTTTACAAGCATGATTCAATTATATTTTTGGAATTCATAACTACATCAAACTGCCACACCTGCTATGCCATTGTTTTCAGTCACTATCAATGTAAAAACTTTGCTTTTTACTAATGCTATGAAAATGCCGTGTTTTCTTCATTTTACAAATCTAAATAAGTTTTGCATTTTATTTGTGCTACATATGTGTTTTCACTTACAATCAACTTCAAAACACTGATTTTCCTTAACTCTTGGTGAATGCATTCAGTTCTTCAGAATAGAAAACGAATAAAGAATCTTGTTTCATTAGCAGCTTTGCACTTGTTTTCACTTAAAAACAACTTCAAGACATTGGTTTCACCTAACTCTCTGAGAATGTATGAGTTTATTCACATTTGAAAGGTAAATAAGATGTTTGTTTGGCTATTATGCTCATGTTGTCAGTCACTATCAATGAAAACCACCGATTCTACCTAATGCTATATCGATGAAGAAGTATCCTAACTTTCAAGATCTAAGTAAGATTTGTGTTTCATTCCCTGCTATTGAAGTTTTCACTTAAAATCATCTTCAAAACACAGGTTTAACTAACACTCTGTGAATGTGGGAGGTAATTCAACTTTGAAAGGTAAGCTATATACTCAGCTTTTTGGCTGCTATCCACTTGTTTTCAGTCTATCAATGTAAAAACCCTGCTTTTACCTTCTACTACACCAATGCAGTAGTTTCTTCACTTTTAAAATCCAGGTAATTTTTGTTTCATTTGCTGCTATGCATTTGTTTTCCCTTAAAATCATCTTCAAAACACTGGATTTCCCTCACACTCTGTGAATACAGGAGGTAATTCCTTTTTGAAATATATGAAAGATGTTTGTTTGGTTGCTATGCACTTGTTTTCAGTAACAATGTAAAAACATGGATTACACCTAGTGGTATACTAATATAGTAGTTTCTTCATTTTTCAAATAAAGTACATAATGTGTTTCATTAGCTGCTATGCATGTGTTTTCACTTAAAATAATCTTCAAAACCCTGAATTTACTTAACACACTGTGAATGCAGGAAAATTCAACTTTGAAAGTTAAGAAAGTTACTTATTTGTTTGGCAGCTATGCACTTGTTTTCAGTTTGTATCAATGTAAAAACATTACTTTAACTTAAGTCTAGGCCAATGTAGTGTTTTCTTCACTTTACAAATCTAAATCAGATTTGCATTATATTTATGCTACACGTGTGTTTTCACTTAAAATCATCTTCATAATACTGGTTTTACCTAACACTGAGAATACAGGAGGTAATTCAACTTTGAAAGGTAAAGAAGATATTTGTTTGTTTGGCTGCTCTATGCACTTATTTTCAGTCACTATCAATGTAAAAACCCTGATTTTACCTAATACTATACCAATGCACTAGTTTCTTCACTTTTAAAATCTAATTGGTTTTGTGTTTCATTTGCTGCTATGCATGTGTTTTCACTTAAAAACAACTTCAAGACCCTGGTTTCACCTAACACTGTGTGAAAGTAGGACGTATTTCACATTTGAAATATAGGTAAGATATTTGTTTGTTTGGCTGCTCTGCACTTGTTTTCAGTAACTATCAATGTAAAAACATGCTTTTACCTAATGCTATACCAATGCAGTAGTTTCTTCACTTTTAAAATCTAGGGAAGTTTTGAGATTAATTTGCTGCTATGCATGTGTTTCCACTTAAAATCATCTTGAAACTCTACTTTTACCTAACACTCTGTGAATGCAGCAGGTAATTCAATTTTGAAAGATATGGAAGATATTAGTTTGTTTGGCTTCTATGCACTTGTTTACAGTAACTATCAATGTAAAAACACTGATTTTACCTAAATGCTATATCAATGCAGTTATTTCTTCCCTTCTAAAATCAATTTAGTTTTGTGCTTCATTTGCTGCTACACGTGTTTTCACTTAAAATCATGTCCAAAATACCATTTTTACCTAACACCCTGTGAATACAGGAGGTAATTCAAATTTGAATGATAAGGAAGATACATGTTTGTTTGGATGCTATGCAGTTGTTTACACTCTATCAATGTAAAAACATGACTTTTACCTAATGTTACACCACTGCTGTGTTTTCTTCACTTTGAAATCTATATATGATTTGCATTTTAGTTATGCTACACATGTGTTTTCACTTACAATCAACTTCAATACACTGATATTCCCTAAGCAGGGTGAAAGCAGTCAGTTCTTCAGTTTAGAAAACCTGTAAAGAAACTAATTTCAGGAAATAATTCAGGTTTGAAAGATAAGGAAGATACTTGTTTATTTGACTGCTATGTACTTGTTTTCAGCCACTATCAATGTAAAATATTGACTTTACTTAAGGCTATGCCATTGCAGTATTATATTCACTTTACAATTCTAAATAAGATTTGCATTTTATTTATGCTTCGCATGTGTTTTCACTTACTATCAACTTCAATACACTGATTTTCCCTAAGCTGGGTGAATGCAGACAATTCTTCAGTTTAGAAAACCAGTAAAGGAACTTCTTTCTTTGGCTCCTTTGCAACAAATATTGGTATGTATTGTGAAAATTTTGATTTTTACCCACAATAAAAAAAAAAAAACAACATCTATTAGCAATCACCCCTCAAACCCTCTATCCTATCCTTCCCCTGCAGTACATAACTTCTAATCTAATCACAGCAAGACAGAATTTTAGTTTCACAGTGGTCCCTCTAACACAGATATAAAACTGATATCCAACCTATTTGGTGAAGACATATCCAATTAGTGATGAAATATTAAATATTTGATTTTCAGATTATAAATTGAACAATTGTTTGAGGTTTAAAGGTCTACTTAATTTTACATATTTCATTTAACAATCCAGTGATGTTTTCATATAATGGGAGTTTTACTTGATTCTTTCATATCACATATAAACTCACTATAGACAATAAAAAGCAAATATCAAATATGTGCAATTATGATTTCATTCCATTGTTCAGTATTGTGTGGATTTTCCTACTCTGTTTAAATCTAAGTAGCAGATATTTGATCAAAAACTACTATGAATAGCTTGGTAAAGTTGTAGAAAATATATATTGAGACATTGCTGAGATTTGGAAAATGTACTTGATCACAAAGTATGTTATCTCAAAGTGCTTATGACCTCTAGCTTTTAAAGCAAAACTACATATGATAATGTTACATTTTAATTAATCTTTGAAAATGGCTCAGAGGCCAATGACAGTCCAGAGGAGGAAAGAACTGTGTGTATTTGAATAATATAAGATCATTTTACTAGTGGTGTGATGGCTGCACTTAGTCTGTGATGAAAAGGCAGAATGTGGTTAATAAGAAGAGAGAAGATATTGAAAGCTTGAGCCTGAATAGCAGGACATGCAGCAAACAAGTGGATACTGCCTGTTATAGAAGAACACAAAGAAATGTGATCACCAGACTGGGGGATATTTTTAGGAAGTAATAGCAATGCACAGCATTGGGGAATATTATGGAGAAAAGTATATATCATTGCTGACTTATCAAAAGAGTGTATATCATTGCTGACATATCATTGGAAATGTGAATTTCCAGAGATGGAAGGATGAGAAAATAAAGTGAGATTGTGAGTTGCCCATGGTCAGAAATGACAGCTCTTCATTCACACAGAGTGCAAGGTCTGAGCTTCAAGAAAGAGCAGGACTTAATTTTTACAATTTTAATCTAAGTCACTATGAAAAATTGATAAAAATAACAAACTTACTGGTATCCAATTAGAAGATACATCATGGTAGAAGATGGAATTTTCAGTTTTGTACATATTGAAGTTAGGATGATGGTAATACATCAAGTGAATTAGATATCTAAAATCAGAGGTACAGAAGAGTATGTGCTGCACTTGGAGGAAGGCAGAAACAAGAATGAATGTGGCCACAGGAAAAGTAGAAAAGAGGAGAAATATAGACTAAGTGGAAAGTAAATATGAAGAAAAGAAAGAGTGCAATGATATAGTAAGGAGGCTCATAAGGATGAGCAAGTAGATAATTATGGTAAAGAAGAGGAATAGCTACAGATAGTTTGATATAAAAATAAAATAAGCCTACATAGGTACAACTGGTATAGATTATACAGATGCTAGAGATGGCAGATATAAAGATAAATATAGGTATAGATACAGGTTTAATTCTGTCTGTGGATATGGACATAGATTATGTGGCCATAGTTTCCAATTTTCATAAGACAGGTCCAGTATATCCCTGTATCCCACTGTAATATCTACTCACTATTTTACTCTAAAAAATGTCTATATTCGGATGATAATTTTTATGATCTCAATGGATAGAGATATGCATAACTAAGTAGATGGATGTGTGTGCATGCACAATAGTGTGTAAGTTTCTGAGTATCCAAAAGTATGTCTATATTATATAGATAGATATCCAGGAAGAATTATTTTTCTATAAATTATTCCAATTCTTCCTAAGAAAACAATATAAGTAATGTGCTAATTAATTAATTTTGTCAATATTATGTGAGCTGTAAAAACATTTTATGACATAAAAACCTTCTAAGGGCCCCTTTAACCTCTGTATTTCTCAAGCTGTTGATGATGGGGTTTAACATTGGAGTGATAACCCCATATAGCATTGAAGTGAGCCTGTCTCTGACTGGGGAGTTAAGACTAGAGGAAGGGCAGATATATGTAAATATTGCTGTGCCATAAAACAAACAGACCATCCAGAGGTGGGAAGTGCATGTGGAGAGGCTGGATATTTAGGATGGCAGATATGATGTAGATATAAGAAATAAAGGTTATCAGAAAAGCACCAATCCTTAATATACCTCCTACCACTAAAACAAGCATCTCTGTGAGGTACGTGGAAGAACAAGAGAGTGCTACCACTGGAGATATATCACAACAATAATGGTTAGCCTGGATGGACTTACAGAAAGACAGGCGGAAGGTGAATATTGTATGCAGAAGGGGATTAAGAAACCCTGCTGCCCACGTTCCAGCTGTCATCTGAGCACAACTTGCCTTAGTCATGATGAGGGTGTAACAAAAGGGATAACATATGACCACATACCGGTCATAAGCCATGACAGAGAGAAGGAAAACCTCAGTCCCTGCCAGGGCCACCAGAAAATAAAGCTGCAAAGCACACCCAACAAAAGAAATGCTTTGCTTCTCAGTCAGGAGATTCTCAAGCATCTTGGGAACAGTAGCTGATGGACAGAATATGTCTAAGAGGGACATATTTGCCAAGAAGTAATACAAAGGTGAGCGCAGCTTTATCTCAATCCCAATGGTGAGGATAATGGTAATGTTTCCCACCAAGATGACCTGATAGATGGGAGCAAAAACCACAAAGAGAGGATAGCACACATTGGGTAGTTCAGAGAGCCCTATGAGGATGAATTCATTCTCTGTAGTGAGATTGTTAATATCCGTCTCTTCTTTCCACAAGGCTCTTTCCGGAGCAAATGAAACCAAAAGAAGTTAAGATAATTTTAAAAAGCCTTAGGAGCCTAATGATGAGGAGCAATTGGAAAATAGTTTGAGATTGGTTAATGATGAATTGTGTTAATCCTATTTTATTACAAATTTCAGTTAATAGAATTATTGATAAAAAGAAACAATGCAACTATAATGTTTCTTGAAATATTCAATTTCACTTCCTCACCATGAAACATTGTTTATTCTTCCTTTACATATGAACATTAAAATATTTTATTCACAAAAGCATACCTTAATATAAATTAAATACAAATTTTAAACAAATTAAATTTAGCCTATGTAATATAAATAATGCCTAGTTGCTAATGTCCACATGTGACCACAAAAACAGATATATTTGCTTATATGTGCAACTCACTTTCCCCTTAAAACTTAAATATTTGACAATATAGGGTTTCTAATTCTTATATGCTCTCATTTACTCTTGTTTTATTTTCTAATTACATTTTATTACCCCATAATAGCCCAAATTATCAGAATATTTATGATTATTTACAATGCATTAATTTACTTGAAAGTCTGCAATTGATACTTATGTACATGTCCTACCGACAATTTAAAAATATATATCTTTGTTAAAATTGCCTTTATGTTCTCCTATTTTTCCTCACATAGAAAATACAATGTAGATATGTGTGTCTTAAAGATGGCATGTAGAAGAAAGGATTGATTATAAAGATAAAAAAGAATATAGAAAGCAATTTAAAATCCATAGGCAGAAAACTTAAAGCTCAATTTTCAATGGTACAAAAATATAACACAGAAAAAAATCACAACAGGTTCCTTAAAAGATGATTATCTTACACATCCTGGGGCCTTGCCACCAACCATAGACCACAGTTCACATCATAGACCACACTCTCTCCCACACAGTTCTGAGTGGTGTGTGCTGATGGATGTGGTGGGAGGTGTGGGAGGTGGGCAACATGGGAATCCCAGGGGGTTCTGTGTAATATTTTCGGTAATCTAAGCACCTCTTAAAATATATTTATATATATATATAAATAACAGTTTTGTAAGCAAATGCACATATATGCATATATATTTATATATCATTTTACAAATAGTGGTATGTATTGTGAAAATTTTGATTTTTACCCACAATAAAAAATAAATTAATTTAAAAAAATGATGATTTTCTTTTAATACTTTGTGTGTATTTTCACCAAACATTAACTATTTTGCATATATAAAGAAAGTTTAAAAAATCACAAAAACACAAGAACAGAGTTTTAGGGGTAGTTTTCTATAAAACATGAATACAATTAAATTTTTTTAATAAAGTGAAATAATGTACAGAATGTTTGTTTGCATTTAAGCGATGTGTGCATGATATATGCATACACACATGCAAATACAGATGATATACTACAAACTACAAAAAAAAATTCTATTTTTAAAGAAGCTTAAGATTACATAAATGTGACAAAAAATATATAGTGGATTCTCATATACCCAAGCCCCTCCCCATCCCACAAATTCCCACATGTTAAAATTTTTGTTAAAATTCTGTCATTAGTGTGGTATATTTGTTACAGTTGATGAACACATGTTGAAACATGTTACTAACCATGAACTGTAGTTTACTTTAGAGTTTAAACTCTGCCCTGCACAATTTTATAGACTTTGACAAAATGTATTATGGCCTGTATCCATCATTGTAATATCATGAAAGAAAATTGCAATGTCAGCAAAATACCGCATATACACCTATTCTTCCTTCTCTCATCCTTCAGAACCTGTGGTAGACACTACCTTTATATCAATGATACAAGTTCTTCCATTGCTAGAATAAAGATAATTCTATTTAAGTTCATATTTGCATGCACTGTTATGTTTGTACATTCCTCAATCTTGAGGATTTTGTGATGGTGATGCCCACTCTGTTTTCAATTGAGAGGGGGCTTAGATCCCAGGGGTAGATGGATAGAACTGGTTTCCTTGCAGTTATAGAGACTCTCCATTTTGGAGGATGAATTTAACCAACATCATCATTTTGTTAGTTGTCCTAGGTGAGACCAATGAACTGGAGAGTAGGTGTTACAATAATTATGGAGATTCAAGGATCAACCATCATATGAACAGACTGAAGATTTTAGTTTCTGGGATGTATATATGAGTAAAGTGCTAATTATAGGTTCAAATAAAATGGGAATATGTAGGGAAATTGTAAATGAGTCTAACTCTGTTACATTGGGGAGCATATAGTCCAAAGTAAGGCCCAATGACAGGGTGCCAAATTCCTGAGATTGGTCTGCCCTCCCTATAGTGTCTAGATGTCTCTAGAGCACTCAGGAAGCCTTCTGTTTTAGGCACTGTTTACTGTGGCAGACAATCAAATCTTGCTGACACATGCATAAATGTAAACTCTGGAATGACCTCCTGACTCACTTTGAAATCTCTTAGCCATAAAAACTCATTTGTTTTTAAGATTTACCCATTTGGTCAAAATCTTTTTCCAAATGATTCACTAATTGGTGCTTGGTAATAATTGCTTAGTGCCAGGGAGGCTCATCCCCAGGAGTCATGTCCCACACCAGGGAGAAAGTAATGCATTTATATTCTGAGTTAGACATAGAGAGAGGCCACATTTGAGTAAAAAGGAGGCTTTCAGGATGTAACTGTTAGGCAATATAAAATACCAAGCTAAGTTTCAATTTCTCAAGAAAAGGTTCATAAATATAACCATCAATATCAAGGGCCTAGCATAAGGGTCTATCTTCCTTCACTAGGCACTGTCAATGTACTCATGGGATTTTTGCTGCTCTATTAGAGAATGTAGTAGGGCTTCCCAGGATTGGAATTCAATATTCTTTGGTTATTATGTAGGCCTCCACCCACAGAGACAACACCCGATGACCAACTGAACGTATTCATATGCCATAGAGGCATGCCCCAGTTGCATCCATCCCTACACATCCACTTACAAACATCCCACACCAGTAATTCTTCCATGCTATGGTTTTGACATTCTGTGATTTAAAACCACGCCCAAAACAAAGCCAAAAATATAAAAATAAAAATAATAATGAAGTAAAATAATATACAAAAATAAAAAGATAAACATAAAACATAAAAATAAAAAAATTAAGTACAATAAAAATATTTTTCAGTGTTTCTTTCATCACTATAAGATCTGTTATCTTTTATATACAGTGACAGTTTCTTCTGTATGTTCCTCCAGTTTCTTATTTTTTTTTTCCTTTTTCTTCAAAGAAGCTTTAGATTACAGAAAAGTCACATAGAAAATATAGTGGATTCCTATAGACTGAATAACCTCCCCATCACCCCATTTACAACATTTAACATGTATGGTACATTTGTTACAATTGATGTAAAAACATTTAGGCATTGCTATGAACCATGGTCAATATTTTATATTACATTTTATATTTTTCACCATGCATTTTTATAGATTATGACAAAATTTAAAGTGGCCTGTATCCATTCTTGCAAGATCATGCATCACAATTCCTATGTCCTATGTTCAATCTAGTCTATTCTTCCTTCCCACTCCCCTCAGAACTCATGGTAAACCCTAAATTTCAATTTTTGAAGAATAAGATTCATAGTCACTTGCAATAATATTGAGGTCTTGACATATTTGTCTGTTTTCTTTTATTAAGCACTGCCTCTCTAGAGATCCTTGCTCTTCTAACTGAGAACATAGTAGGACTCCCCAGGATGGGTGTTAAATATTTTCTTGTTTATTTTTGGGTCCCCTTCCACTGAAGTAACACACTATGACAAGATGAACACTTTCATATTCCATAGAAGCATGCGCCAGCTGCCCTCTCTTCCACATATCCTCCCCACCCAAATGCTCTGCACCAGTAAACTTCTCCTGCCATTTTTGATAGAGAAAAACATTCCTACCATTGTATTTTAAACCACAGATGATCAAATCCCTAGAGTTTACCTGCTACTTACTCCAGCCTATCAATTCCATTGATAGTCCAACCCAACTCTGCTACCTTACTTTTCCTCACTTTCCAGCACCATCAAAACCAATCACATCATTGCACCCCTATTATATCCATCAACTGCCAAACGGCCCCCTTTCACCTTATCATAGACTTTGCCCATATTGAGCATCAGCTCACCACCCTATACTCATTTCCTTTCTCCTGATATCCTATCTTCCAGACTCTAGCTCCATGAGTATGATTAATTTTCTTGAGTCATATGAGTGAAGTCACATAATATGTTTCCTTCAGTGACTGGAATACTTCATTCAGCATAAGGTCTTCAAGATTCATCCATATTTTCCCCTGTGTTAATACTGCATTCCTTCTTACAGCTGAGTAATATTCCATTGTATGTATATACCATAATTTTCTTACCCATTCATCTGTTGATGGACATGTGGGTAGCTTCCATCTTTTGGCAATAGTGAATAATGTCACGATGATCATTGATGTGAATATATCTGTTTCCCTGCTTTTAATTCTTCTGTGTATATAGCCATCAGTGAGATTGTTGGATCATATGCCAGCATTATAGTCATCTTCCTGAGGAATAGCCAAACTGCACATCCTAATGGCTGCACCATTCTACATTCCCACCCATAAGATGAGTGTT
>JAKSZT010014743.1:1387067-1491024 GCA_026826555.1 Tolypeutes matacus | reverse complement strand
GGATGTTTACCAGAGTACTCAGATATTTAAGGTAGAAGGTCCAGAAGGACAAGAGGCCGCTCTGCAACCTTATGTTGCAGATGTAGGACTTAATTTATGGGGAAGAGACTTATTATACCAATGGGGAGCTTATTTGAATATTCCTCATGTTTCTGATACAGCTAAACATCTTATTACTCACATGCAATATGCTCCCCCTTCCCGACCTGAAATGCGACATACTGGAGACTACCGTGGCCTAGGATATTCAAATTTAGAGTAGGGGCTACTGTTACAAAGGGCTTCGCATTGCCTTTAAAATGGCTAACAAACAAACCTATCTGGGTAGAACAGTGGCCCCTTCTGAAAGAAAAATTGGAAGCCCTGAAAGAATTAGTGCAGGAGCAGTTAATGGCAGGGCATATTGAGCCCTCTACTAGTCCGTGGAATTCTCCAGTTTTTGTAATTAAAAAGAAATCTGGCAAATGGCGCATGTTAACTGATTTGCGTGAAATTAACAAAGTTATTCAACCTATGGGATCTTTACAGCCTGGTTTGCCATCCCCAGCTATGATCCCACAAAATTGGCATATTATTATTATTGATTTAAAAGATTGTTTCTTTAATATTCCTCTTAATCCAAATGATAGAGAAAAATTTGCATTTACTATTCCTTCTATTAATCATTCAGCTCCTACTGAACGATATCAGTGGAAAGTTTTACCTCAGGGAATGATGAACAGTCCTACATTATGTCAATCCTTTGTTCACATTCCATTACAAATTTTACGAAAACAATTTCCTAAGGCTATGATTATTCATTATATGGATGATATTCTTTTTGCCACTGAGCAATCTTCAGAGCTGAAACAATTATTTCAGCTGGCTAAAGAAATTCTTCCTCAACATGGGTTGCAAATAGCAGAAGAAAAAATTCAAAAACAGGTTCCTTTTCAATATTTAGGTCATACTATTGATAGAAATATTATAACTCCACAAAAGGTCCAGTTTTGAACTGATAATTTACGTACTTTAAATGATTTTCAGAAATTACTGGGTGATATTAATTGGGTACGGCCTACTTTAGGAATTCCAACTTATGCTTTAACTAATCTTTTCAATACCCTAACAGGAGACCTGACTTAAATAGCCCTCGCTTTTTAAGCCCAGAAGCAAAAGAGGAGTTAAAATGGTTGAAAAAAAGAGTGCAAAACAGCCAACTAACAAGGATAAATGTTAATCTTCCAATTTCTCTTTTAATATTTCCATCTTGCCATTCCCCTACTGGGATACTTTGGCAAGAGGAGGGCATAATAGAATGGATATTCCTACCCAACAAAGATACAAAAAAACTTAATACTTATCCTGAAAAAATCTCAGCAATAATATCAAAAGGCCGTATTCACCTGAGACAGCTTATGGCTAGAGATCCTGATAAAATCATATTAGACCTTACAAAGCAGGAGCTTTCTTAGCTCTGGCAGTTCAGTAACTCTTGGCAAGTGGCCTTAGCAGATTTTATTGGAACAATTAACAATCACTTTCCAAATTCAAAATTTTTACAGTTTTTAAAACGTACTTCATGGATTCTTCCTAAGGTTGTGAAACAACAACCACTCTCTGCTGCTCCAACTTACTACACTGATGGCAGCAGTAATGGAAATGCAGGCTATTTAGGCCCAACTACAAAATCTTGGAAAACACCTTATTTATCTGCCCAAAAGGTAGAACTTATGGCTGTTATTCAATTGCTAGCTGATGCTGAGCCTTTAAATATTGTGTCTGATTCTGCTTATGTTTGTCATGTTGTTTGTCATATAGAAACAGCTCAAATAACTCCAGCTTCTGAATTAGAAGCTCTTTTCCTACAATTACAAAAGACTGTTCGTGAACGATCTAATCCAATCTATATTACTCATATTCGTTCCCATTCTCAACTTCCTGGCCCTATGGCTTCACAAAATGATTTAGTAGATAAACTTATTGCTCATACAGAATCTGCTGCTGATTATCATAAACTTACACATACTAATGCTTCTGGCTTACGTCATAAATATCCCCACTTAACAGTAAAAGAAAGTAAGAGGATTGTTAGACAATGTCCTACTTGTGGGCCCATAAATGCCCCCACTTTCTCTCCAGGAACTAATCCCCGTGGAGAACATCCTAATGAAATTTGGCAAATGGATGTCACGCATGTGCCCTCTTTTGGCCGCCTTCAGTATGTGCATGTGACAGTGGATACATATTCTAATTTTATTTGGGCAACTGCTCAAGCTGGTGAAAAGGCCTCACACGTACGTTCTCATTTATTACACTGTTTTGCAGTAATGGGCCTGCCAGCACAGCTAAAAACTGATAATGGGCCTGCCTATCTTAGTCAATCTTTCAAAAAATTTTGCAGTGATTGGAATATTAAACATGTTACAGGAATTCCATATAACCCTCAGGGACAAGCGATAGTAGAAAAGAGTAATCACTTATTAAAATTGATGTTGCAAAAACAAAAAGGGGGAGATGGAGGAGAATCTGCTAAAGACAAACTATCTAAAGCATTGCTTACCTTAAATTTTCTTAATAGACAACAAATTTCTAATACCACAGCAGCAGAAAGACATTGGGAGGTTAAGAAAAAAGGGAATGTAAATGAAAAATGTGGACAACCAATATACTGGAAAAATGAAACGACCAATAAATGGGAAAAAGGAGAGGTAAAATTTTGGGGCCGAGGTTTTGCTCTTATCATTACAGAAACAGGAGAAGAGCAGTGGATCCCCTCTAGAAGAATCAAGCCTAGAGTTGAAGATGCTGCCAAGACTTAAACTATGGACATGGTGGTTTTACATTGGATTAATTATAGGTAAAGTATTAGGTCAAGGTAAGATACCACATCATAATTACACTTATTGGACATACATAACCAACTCACCTTTCTAGAGCTGTTGACTTAAAGTGATGAGTCTTACTCAATTTATCTTAATTAATCTCACAACAGACTACTTAATGACAAATGGCATATTTGTCATGGGCTTACAGAGGTTGTGTTGTTTAATGATTCCTATGGAATTGTAAAGGATCGGGCCCTCACAGGGATGCCGAAACCTATTAAAAACACAACCATATCTTGGTTCATTTATAATTTAACCATAATCACTAATGACAGTAATCCTTATTTCTGGAATTTTGGTAATACAGCATTTACTAACAGCTCAATAATTTGGAAAAATCAAGGAAGATATATCCCACAACCATGGGACACTAAACTTAACAAAACTCAAAGTTATTTGTGGAAATTATTTTTGGGAACTGGTCCAATTTTTGTAAGGCAAGGCAGCAAAACTGATATTACTATTTGAAAAAGAAAATCAACTCAATTTCTTACAGTATGTGTACGAGATCCTATAGTTATATCATTGGAACAGTAATTTTTGGTGAAAGGAATATTAATTGCTTCAATTGCTCCTTATTTACATGTTTTAAGAATTCATATTTGCAGGAAAATCAAACTCTTTTTTATAGCAAGAAGAAGAAAAGGACTATGGTTACCGGTTCAGATGACCAGACATTGGCAGCAGTCTCAAGAATCCCAGTTGCTGTGACATTTCCTCAACCATTATTTGAAAAGAACTAAAAAACTGATTTGACTTTTAATAGCAGAAAATTTGGGACTGATTGGCATCATAACCACTGCAGCTGTCACTGGCACAGCCCTGCATCAAGGAGTCCAGAATCAACAATATGTTAAGGACTGGCATAAAAATGCAAGTGAGAGATGTGTCATAGCCAGTCTCACATTGATATGGAACTGAATAACTGTACGAATGATCATGAAACAACTATTATACATTTGGGTAATCAAATTTATAATTTAAACTTGTTAAGAGTTCTTGAATGTGATTGGAATGAAAGTTCTATTTGTATTACTTTTTTGGCTTATAATAATAGAAACGTGATTGGGAGGAAGTGAAAAATCACTTGATTGGATATAAGCATAATGTTTCTATAAATCTTTTAGAATTGCAAAAGAAGGCATTGGGCATGTATCAAACGAATTGAAAGAAACCACTGGTGCAGCCATTTCATTGGTGGAAACAAAAAACAGTTCAAATATCATTTTGGATTGGATTTGGAATTATTGTTATATGCATTTTAATTGTGTGTATTTTCAAGGCTAAAGTAATTAGACCTGATAAATGCATTTATGTTAAGAAACTTGGCCATGAGAAACTAATTTTGCATTACTTAGTAGAAAGATTCTACTAATAACCCCTTGATCTTAATACTAAATATCTGCACAAAAAATGCTCATTAAAGGAACCTGAAGAAGCATAAATATTAATGAAAATGCCTTCCATGTAAGAGCTCAAAAGCTTGGCTGGTAGTCAATGACGGGTAAGATCCTCAGAGGAGGACAACCTAAGACAGGCACAGTCACAAGAGCCTATGGAAGAAGACAAGTGTGACAGGAGGTCACCTTGTATCAGCTTATATAATGGTTCCTATGAGCTTTAATTAATAAAAAAGGGGGAAATGATGGAGTTTCAATTAAAGGCCATGGCAACTGAAAGAATAGAAGGTCACTCTGGAATGTAGGAAACAAGCCCTCCGGTCTCATGCTAATAGGAGCTGGGTGGGGAAACATCCTGAGCTTGTAAGATTTACAATGTCTGTGAATTTCATGAAGGAAAAGAGGAACTGAGCCATTAACTTTTAAGACTTGCTCATTCTAATAAAATGTAAACTGTCAAGTATCTATTGAAATTATATATGTATATACATGTTTTCTTTGTTCTAAAGCTAAAATAAAAGCCACACCTTATGAGGTGGCAGGGCTCTTCTCTGCATATCTGACGGAGAGTCCCCTGATCCCAGTTCTTTTCCTCTTTGTCTTATTCTTTCTTTCTCATCCGTGGCACCGTTTTTACGGACCCAGAGCCTGACCGGCAACAGTGTAATATGTGTAAGATGACATCTCATTGTAGCTTTTAAATTTTTTTTGACTAGGGAGTAAGTTTATTAAGAAACAGTAAAAGAAAAACACTACACAATCTGAGGCAAAGACTTTTGGTGTGCTGCAGGAGGAGATGTGCTCATGAGGCCCTGGGTTAGGTCTTTTAAGAACTTTCCTCCTTCATCTTCCTATTGTTGGGGGGTGGCTCCAGCTATTTGTTTTTCTGTTTGGTTGAATTATGTTCCCCACTTATTAACTCTCAGAGGATCAATATTGAGGCCTGTTGTTTGGAGGTATCCCAGGCTTCCCTCTGACCCCAGAAAGAATGCCAAATAGGATCTCATGGCTAGATTCTCTCTGGGTCCTTCTAGCTTTGTTCTTTTGTAGCAATCTTCCTCTCAAGAGGTTTCAGGATTTTGCCTTATGGCCATGTTCTCTGTTGGTCATGTTCTCTACTGTGTCTCAGCCACCTTCCCTCTTTCCCTATACTATCCTGCCTCAATTCACCCCACAGAGAGTTTACACTCTTATTCTTAATGGGGAGGTGAAGGGAAATAGTCATTCTTCTGAAGCTACTTCCTGCTAGTTAGGGGAAATAAGCCCTAACTAACAGAGTGTAAAATTCTCTGGCTATTCAATTAAGGGAGAGGAAAAATGTGTCCAGAACTGTGGTTGGAACTGGATGAGATTCCTGCATATTTAATATTTTGTTCTGGAAGGTGTTGATTCTGGAAGAAATTAACCTAGCTAGAAATTAAGATACATTGTCCCACTTAAAAGGATAAAGAAGATGGTGGTAAGGGGCCCAAAATCAGGGCCAGCCATGAAATACTGGATCACAAGACTGGGAAAAGCCAGATGCCTTCAAAGGCTGCATCCTCCCAAAGTTGATGGGAAACAGCAGCACATGGCTATTCTCATTGTAGTTTTGATTTGCATTTCCTTAATACCTAGTGATGTTGAGCATCTTTTCATGTGCTTTTTACCAATTTGTAATTCTTATTTGGAAAAGTGTGTATTTAAATCTCTTGCCCATTTTTTAAATGTGTTGTCATTTTATTTTCAAGATCTAGGTTTTCTTTATATATGCTAGATGTTAGGCAGTTATTGGATGAATATTTTCTCCCATTGAGTAGGCTGCCTTTACACTTTCTTGACAAATTCTCTCAAAGCATGATTTTTTTTTAATTTTGAGGAAGTCTCATTTATCTATTATATCTTTCCTTGCTCATGATTGGGTATAAAGTTTTTGAAACCATTTCCCACTGCAATATGTCATAGATTCTTCCCTACATTATCTTCCAGGATCTTTATGATCTTGGCTCTTATATTTAGGACTTTGAACTCTCTTGAGTTAAATTTTTGTATAGGTCATGAGATGTTGATCCTTTCTCATTCTTTTGGATATGAATATTCAGTTCTGCAAGCACCATTTTTAATAAGCCATTCTGTCTCATTTGAGTGGGCTTGGAGGCTTTTTCATATATTAGTTGACCATATATGCAGGGATCTATATCAGAATTATCAATTTGGTTCCAGTGAAGGTTAGGCTAATATGTCAGTTCTCTCAGGTAATTGTGCCCAGTTGTTTGGTCAAGCAAGCACCGGACTAATTGTAATACAAGGACATTTATGGACTTTAGTCATCAGTGAGTTTATTGCATAGATGGCTGATCATATCTGAAGCAGGCTAGTAAAATAGGGAATCAATAGCTTGGTCTGGAACCTGGCAAAAATTCCACATGGATATTGATACCTCTAAGATGTCTGCTGGAAAACCCTCCAGAAGATTCTGCCATCTGGAATGAGATTTCCTCTGGAAGCCAGGAGAAGCCCCACATATACTCCAGGGTTCTTATTATTGGTCCCTCTTGGGGGATTGATGGGTGGGGTAATCAATCAAAACAGCAAACAGCTGGGGCTCCTCCCATGCTATTAACAAAGGGGTGGAGTAATTAATGGTTCAAAAAGCAAGCACACAGGCTGAACCTCTCTCTCTTGCCTTCTGCACCCTGGTCTCACCATATCCCCCCACATGGATCAACACACAAGTAAAATGTGGGCATTTATAATCTATAATGGGAAATTTTAGTCTGTAAATCAGTCCTCTTTATCATTCTTCAGCCTCTTCCTCTGTCTCTGGAACCCATGATCTATTATTTTCTCCCACTTCTCCTCCCTCCCTACCTTAATAAATTACTGGTCTAACTAATCCAATGTGCTCTTGAAATTCATTTCTTGTAGCTTAGTCAAGAACCTAGACAAAATCTGGTTATATATTTGGTGAGTGCCAGCCAGGTGATATTGGTAATTGAAACTATGGCCTACAGACTGTTTAATGCCCTATTTTGCTTATTCATTTTAAACAGGTCCACCTAAGATTCCCCACAGGACATAATCCAAGGATGGAGGAGACCAGGACCTGGGAACTCTCTGCATCAATTCTGTGCACTCAGGCTTGTGAGATCTGACCCCAGCTGGGAGGTCAGGGGCACAGGGCAGGGACTCAAAGCAGGACCCCTGCCAAGTGCTACTTTTTCAAGCCCTCTTAGCAGCCATCAGCTTTGCCCTCAGGTATGGTTGTTGTTTCACCCTCTCTCCTTGGCAACAGGGCAATGACTCATAGCCAGGGGCTTGCACCTCTCAGCAAGTCCACACCTTTGTAGGTCCACCTTCCTATCAATCATACTCAGCTATCTAGTCTGGGACTGTGTGGGAAAGTGCAGGAGGCAGGGACAAAAATGGAAGCCATGGGAGTCCCCTTCCCCAGGGGTGTCACATGCCAGTACACCATTGTGTAATTAACCTTTACACATATTTTATCTTCCCCCTTCTTACTACTGGATTTCTCATCACAGTTTTGAGTAAAAATGTTTTGGAATGTCTTAAAAACTCTAAAACTGAAAATGTATTTGCTACCAAGGAAGTTATTGCCTCAGGGCCCCAAAGCCTGTTAGATAGAAAAAGTGATCTCTAATCACTCAATGGACTTTTGATGACTGGTCTAACTGGGAAACTCTTAGACAATAAAGTCATAAAACTAGGACTGCTTTTAAGATCTTTATAAGAATAGGAAGAAGTAGCTTTTTGTCCCTTCTCCAAGAAGGAGCAATATTCAGCTTGGCAGCTTCAGTCCAAAATCTATTTGACCCCAAAATCTATTTGGTCTGTCTCTCAAGTACAGAACAGCCTTAGAAATGCCCAGCAGCAGGGTCTCTGTGATTCCCAGAGCAGTGGGAACCAGAGAAGTAACTCTGAATGTCCACCAAGACTTGAAGACTTGGACACTTTGATTCAGAGAGCAACCAAAGTTCCCCTGAGATTTATCTGAGTAGTTTTAGTTTGGGTAACAGTGCAGTCATTCTCAGACCCTGGAATATAGAGGTGCCAAGAACCAGAACAATAAACACTAAACACCCCCTAAGACCTTGGTCCGTTCTGTTCAGAGGGCAGCCAAAAGTCCTCTGAGACTTATCTCAGACACTTCAGTTTGTTTAACTGCTATCAATGTTTCCCACCAATCTGTCTTGGGTTCTTTGACCTGAACTTCAGGGTTTCAGGAATCTCCCAAGTCCTAGGTCAGCCACAGGGACACTTGTCAGCAAGGCTCTGGATTAAATTCTTAGTACACTGAGACCAGATTATTAGCTCCAAATTATTTGGAGTGGTTAATGTTTTAGTCAAACTTGGACTCTGTGATGCCAGATTACTTGGCTAAAAAGTGCTTCTTCAGTCTTCCTATAGTAATGGGCATGGTCTCTAGCCTACCAGTAAACTCTCCAAAGGAGTGTCTTTTAAAGAATCAGGAAATGTTGCCTACTACTGGTCCATGTAGCCTTAGTATAGCTGTGAGCAGCCTCTGTATAAGACCCTGATTTCGAGTTAGGCCAGTGTAAAAGAGGAGGACAGATAAATATGAGGCCCAGAAACCTCATGTCATGTCTCCTTAAAGAAATGAGGAAATACACCTCAAACTTCCATTAGTTTAAACTCAGTTGTGCCTGTAAAAGGTATGAAGGAGATCAAGATCAAAACTAGTTACTAAACATCTCTTGGAAAATAAGAAATCTCATGTGCCATAAATTAAGATCACAGTTCCTAGAAATGCTAAGGGTATAAAATTCTCTCTTCTCTTTTAATATGTTCTTAACTTTGTGTTCAACTTTGAAATCTGTGTTTAACTTTGTCAGTTTGCATGTGCCTAGGAAATCAGATTTGGGGTTCACCTGTTACAAATTGGATAATGGTGAAAGGCAACCTAAAAATGAGTCTTTAAATGTCAAAACAGCCTTGTGAGTGGATTTAATGTATAAATCAAAAGTGGAATTGGTTCAACTGCTAGAAAAGCAGGAAACTTAGCCAAGTTGTTACTAATAAAATTCTTGTGGCTTCAATAACAAAGGTACCCAATTCACCTTAAAGTAAAAACTTACTAGAAACTGTAACTAAGAGTTTAGATCACTTATAGATGCCTTTATATTATAAAACATTAGGACAATCAATATTATACCTGGGTAGATTTAGCCTAAACCTACTATTGTAAGTGTAAATCTTAAACTGAACTTCCCTTCATTTATGACCACTTCAAGCCTAGCCTCACCCCTTGCCTTTGCTTATGGTTATTTCATAACAGCTTCTGCCCCTATGGCTCAAGGAAAAGCAAATGAAACATATGTCTCCTTTCCTACTAGTCTTAGTGATGCTGCTTTCTCTCATGTCTCCAAGTGTGGATTAAACTGCTGCCCAGTGGAATTCTCATCCTGTGGGGTTGAACATCCATTCTTCCAGTCCAGCTACTGACAGAGTCCTGTTATCTCTGAGGACTGGGAAGTGAAGGAGGCCTCCTGCCTTGACTGCCAGGTGTTCCTAAAAGCAGCAATTCATGAGAGAAACTGGTTTCCCTGAGCCTTTGATAGCTTCAGTGAGTGTACATAGAATTAGTCTTGCTCATCCAAGGACCGCTAACATCAAAGTGAAAAATAAGCAATGTTCTGAAGCAAAGGAAAATTGTATTAAAGCATTAGGGACATTTTGGTTATCAGCCAATAATTAAGGAATAAAATTACTGTGCAAAACTGCATGGTCACAGTGCAACTTAGATAATTAAAAGGAACCTTCATATGTATATATATATATATAAATAACATTTTTGTAAGCAAATACACATATATGCATATATATTTATATATCATTTTGCAAATGTTTGTATGTATTGTGAGAATTTTGATTTTTACCCATAATAAAAAAATAAAAAAAAAAAAAAGAATATTACAGGGAAAAAAAAAAAAAAAAAAAGGAACCTTCAAAGAAATCTTTTAAATGTTATCTTACAGTTAAACTTATTTTGCAAGAGAATGAAAATTATAATGGTGAATCCTGTTTCCGTGTCATGCTCTATTCATGTTTGCCTATTTGTTCAATATATAACTTCATACATCAGGATGATATCAAATTGACAAATGAAAATTCATAGGCAAGCTCTATTCAAATTGAAAAATCAAATATGTGGTTCTACATGTGAATAAATATTCCTGGAGCCCAAATAAGGCTGAGTAGGATGGAAAGGTATTAGAAACCTAAATATAGAAACTTGATAAAAGAAAAAGTTTTTTCTAAGCTCTTTAACGTGCCCCATTCCCAAGACCTCCACTTTGAAAGAGCTGTGTGGGAAATATGAGGTGTACTTTTAAGATTATTTATAGTTTATAATTTTATTAAATTAGCCTCCTGTAAAAGAGAGAAAAAAACATTCCTTGAATAAACTCTAACACTTTCAATTTTATTTAGCTTAGATGTTATTTCCTTAGGTTTATGAAGTACCAAGTATATAAATTTATTAAATCTTTAAGGTGATGAAATCTAAGTTCATATCTAATGAAATTGGGTTAAAGAAATGTAGATCTGCCCTTTTTTATATGGATAAAGTAAGTTCCATTGCTTGCTAATTATAATCTATGGTAAATTAACCATTCTACATGGTTGTGGTCAATTATAAAAAGTTTATAAAAGCATCTTCTAAACTGAACCAATCAAATGGCTAGTTCCAAGGAGCCACTACTAACTAGAAACCTAAATTGATATATATGGCAAAAAGTAAGTTCATAGTAGTGAAACCTGTTGGAAGCCACCTCAGTCTGCATATTTAATTGGTGGTGACAAGATAATCTTGATTCCTTTGGGAATCTTCAGTCTTCATTTTTAAAAAATGGAAAAAGTAGTTTTTCCTGTACTGCTAATTAATGTCTTCATGGTAAAAGTGTAGAAGTAAGAAGAAAAGTCCTAAAAAGTTAAGTTCATTTGATATGTTACACATTGCATTGGAACTGTTTAAAAAGTCTATAAAAATCAAGAGATAGACTTCAGCATTGTCAAATTCTCTTGTGCATTCAAACCAGGCCTTCAATACACTGCAGGTTGCCTCTCTATTTGAGTTATTCACTAGGTTGTTCACAGACCCCTAAAACAATAAAAGTATCTACTACATCCCTGGCTATGCTCCTGCAGTTGATGGAGACCAAATTGCAATTTCAAAGTCCTGCAGCAGTCAATGATGTCTTGATATGGCCAAATGTACAATGGATATAAACCTACAGACTGGCAATGTTTTGTAGTGCTGAGGATGCTATGCACCAGGCCAGTGGAATACTGTAATTTACTTTCCTAACTTCTCTCTAGGTCAATGGTGCTGCAGGGTGCCAGCTATGTGAAAGATGTACCAAGTGGAGCAATGATCATCAGAGTACTGTGAGTAGAACTTAAACACAATTGGCATTATGGCCTGCTCCCATGGAGTGTTAACATGTAAGATATTGAATACCTGGAACTCAAATCTACTAATTGCAGCTCAAAAAAAAAAAAAAAAAAAAAGCTATGCATTGAGTAATGCATTAAATAGTTCCTATATCTCTCCTACCCTTGATATATGCCTGATCATTAAGAGATAACTTTTCTATTCTAGATCATATGCAGAGGGATATTGAACATGTTCAAAATTCTGATAAACTTCATTTTTAAGTAGTTAATGAATGTTTTTTAGCCAGGTGTCCCTCCTAGCCCCTTATTCCAGAACCTCTCCCACTCATACCATGGGGAGGACTGGCAAACCTGCATGCCATCCTGCCAGGGCTAAGCATTTCCCACTAGAAGGGAAACAGCAAAGGAGGTGGCAAAGATCCACTTCAGCTTATTCCCTTTGAGATAGTTCATGGACAACCTTTCTTCACCCAGGATCTGGAAACCAGATTTTAATCAAAACAAGGAAACAAACCTCCCTCTAGTGAAAATGAAAGGAAATTTACTCTGTAGTACTGATTTCTCCCACAGATATTAAAGTTAAAGGAATTTACAGCTTTGTGTACTAATCCAGTGTGAAGCCAGCTGCCCAAGGAAGTACCAGCTCACCAGAAGCATCTGACAGGATGCACGAGTGCCAGGCTATGGATAACCTGAAATACCTCTTCAAGAGACAAAGCTAAATAATGTCTATGTCAAAGCCAACAGTTCCCTCTTACTCTAGTCCAGATGCCTATTGTTAGGGGGAGGGCATTCCAGACACCCATTAAGAAACCTTGTCTGTTTTCATCTCCTGTAGTTTAACTTAAAAGGGCAATGCCTTTCCTTATTCCTCTCTTCTACCATAGGAACTGGGACTGGCAATTTTTATACCTAACTCTGTTACTGAAAGAATAATACTGTTTCCCACTAACTTTGGGAAAATGCAGCCTTTACAGGCACCTGGTCTTTTCTACTTTTGTGGTCCAGTATCCTCTTAGTAGGACCATATATCCTCAAAATTCTAATCAAGTTTATTTCTTCCAGAATCAATGTCTTGTTAGCCAAGACATTGACAAAAATAAGTTAGTTTAGTTAATCTAGCAATTGATTATAAAAAATAGTTCACAAAATATGATTGAAAAAATATTTGCCTGCAAGTATATACATATATGTACTAATCATCATTTGAATATATAATGGAAACCCATATATATTGTATAATTTGAATGAACTTGACAGTATTATAATTAATCACCTTTATTAACACATTTATGCAGATGAAAACATTTATCATAGGTATTATTATTGTACACATTTTTTAGATGAGAAAAAACGCACAGAATTTAAGAAAAATATAGTGCCTTTAACAGTTAGCCCTCTAATCCCACCAAGATTGGCTGAGTCCAGAAATCCTGCTCTTAACATTATTGACCCACTTATATATAATTTCAGAAAAACAGGGAAAAAACTGCTAGATATATAATAAGTGATAATAAAGATTTAATACATCATTTACTATGCTTTAATATACAATATTATCTCCTAAAAATCTGAAAATGCCAGAGCAGAAACTAAATTTTAGTCTACTTTACTGGGTTATAATATCATAGACAACATATTACTCTTAATTTTCATGGAATACATTTTTAAGTGATTATATAAATCAAGTTAATAAAAAATTATATTTTCATTATATGTAAATTGCTGATTCAATCAATTCTGTTTGCCTTTCTACAATCCTGGCATTGTAAAGTCCTAAATGATATATATTGTTCTTCTAAAAATACCTCCATCTTTTGAGATAAACTAAAATTGTCTAACTTTGAGAATAATACTTTTAATATCATTTTTCAACATTATTCATTTGGAAATTTGTCAATATTTAGTTTTTCTCACAAAAAAAAAGACACTATTTTAGGACTCTGAAATTTCTGTGATCTAGTATCTGCTTCCTTTGAGAGAACTTACATTAATTTTTTTCCTGCATGACTTTTTGTTTTGTTCAGAGATAAAATAAATCAACTTAAAGCTCTTTATCAGATCCTGGTCAAATGGAAATTTCACCTGGAAATTATATCTCACAAGTATACCAGACAGCCACTGTGAACACAGAGGAAGAAAGAACCTCACCATTCATCCTGAAAATGCAAAGACACCTGTAATATTGAGGTTAGCTGACAAGGTATCATTACATCATCCCTGGTAAACAATTTAGAAGGAAAATTGTTTGACATGTTCCATAGACTAATGGATCCATGTTAAGTTTGTGCCAGAGAGTTCTCTATCTCTTAGAAGCCACATAATGTTGAACATCATATTTTGGTATTCTTTTGTGATCCTCCAATTAATGATGGGGTAAAAGAGAAGGTATTTCTACAGAAATAATTGTTCTGCAGCTGAAAGGACAGAAAATTAACCACCAAGGATGGAATAACACATTTTTCACTATGAAATACTTTTACAAGTGTGACACTAGAATAGGGAGCAAACAGTGTACATTACACAAAAAGGTGAATACAACAAAATTCAAAGAGATGGAAAGCATTCATAAATGTTGTAAATCTTTAGATGCATTTTCATCCAATTATTTGCCTTTATGCATATAATGCATATTTATATGAGTACATATATGTTTACATAATTTTTATCACACAATATTTTCAAGAAATCTTGATTTTATTATTAAATATAATAAACCTTTATCTATTTTTTATTAAACATTTCTAAAATCAAAATTTCATGTATTGTGTATTTGCAGGTACAGCATAACCAACTTCTTTCTAGAAGTCTGCACCAGTCAATACATAGGCAATTTTGAGGTATTTCAAGAAAAAAATTGTGGAATTTCTCCATTCAGTTTTGGCAGTGTCATCTAATTCATCTGCACAGCACATATATTGTATTCAGACACAACAATGTTTGTGCAACCAATCCTATTATTTTGGTGTATTAGCTTTTATTAAATAAAAAGAAACATGAGAGAAGAACATAAAAATTAGTGCTGAGATGAGTAAATATTTTATAATTAGTTTGATGACCAAAGCTCACTTCCTCTTTCTATATAACCAGGTGAACTGTTTTTCTAGTGACTATTGCACTAATTAACAATGATGAAGTAATTATTATGTAGATTTAAAAGCCACTCCTTGTACATTAGAAACTATTTATAATCTGGAATATCAGGAAAAAATTTGATGGCATGGACAAAGGAGTTATAAAATAATATTTTATTTTCATTGAATTTTTGAAAGCATAACTCTCTTCATCAAAAACCCAGTGATACTGAGATAAGCTTATTTAAAGATTTAAAAGCCACATCAATTTATTTCACAGTTGGTGATCTCAGGCATTAAGAAACATGAGAAACAAATGGAAATTTCTGTCAATGCCTGTTCAATGGGGTGTGCTTACTCCTTACAAAATCACCAAGATCAAGTATTTCTTCCTAGCATTGAATTCAATTTTTATTGCTCTTAAGTGTACTGTCAAATAATATAAGTAAAAGTTAAATAAAATATTTCATAAAATTAATTTTATGACTATTTTCTGCTGAATTTTTATTGCTGGGTGTCCAATATATCATCTCTAAAATTATATTGATAGACTATCAGGAGAGAGAAATAGAAAGAACACATGACTTCTTTGTCCTTCATTTTAAAAAATTAGAACTTTGTCACTGATAATTATTCAATGTCATCATTAATTTTTTTTTTTAAATCCTTTTAATTTTGTCAATTTTTTACATGCTTTTAATACTTTACTGTTAAGGAACACTTCAATTTTCTTAAAAATGGTGTCAGTGGATATTTTATACTGTTCTTCATATCTCTGGAATATAGTGGTCTACTTTTTCTAGTAGTACTACTTTGAACTGTGGTATTTATATGCTTATATTTATAGATATATATTTGTATATCTTATTACTATTCACCTATTGGTTAAGACGATGGTTGGAAAGTAAATATTACTTCAAATACTGAGGCTCCTGAGGGCTCTAGAGACATCCAGACATTATAAGCAGGGCAGACAGCTCAGGAGATTAGCACCCTGTGGGTGGGCCCACACTACTTTGGAATTTATGCTCCCCAGTGTGATAGAGTTGGACTCAGTATTGGTTTACCTACACATGGCTCTTCTGCCCCTTATATTTGAACCTATGGTTAGTATTAGAGTTGATACGTGTATGTCAAAGAGATTTACATCTTTGGGCTATTCATGTACCAGTTGGGCCCTGAATCCTCAACAAATTTACAACACCAACTTTCCAGTTCATTGGACTCACCCAGGACAACTAACAAAGTGATGATGATTAACAATGACCACCTCAAGGAACAGAGAGAGTCTGCAAATGCAAGCAAAATAGTCCCATCCATCTGCCCCATGAGTTCTAAGCTCCCTCTCCATTAGAGGTGGAGTGGATATCACCATCCCTGAATCCTCAGGATTGGAAAATAAATGATGGACTAGAGTAGACTTACTGTTTTTCTATTATAGACGTATGTGATTCTAGCTATGGAAGAACTCCTATCATTAAGTGGAGGTAGTGGCCACTGGAGGTTCTGAGGAGAGACAGAGGGAAAAATATGCATAATTTGGGGGAATTTCAGGACTTGGGAATTGTCTTGAATGACATTACAATGACAGATACAGGCCATTATATATCTTGTCATAACTTACAAAAATGTGAAGTGCGAATATTCTCACTGTCCTGATTCTGTGATAATCAGGGTGGGCTAAACATTCGCTATATTAGAAACCATGCATGTGTCCCCAGACCTCGTTTTCCTCCCTAGGTCTGGTTTTTAGAATGCTGGTGATAAACTAAGCCTGATTTATTATATGTCCATCCTATATGGGAAAAGACTGTAACTCTAGGTATCTCTGGTCAGCC
The DNA here is from genome assembly GCA_026826555.1 of Tolypeutes matacus. Classification (NCBI taxonomy): domain Eukaryota; kingdom Metazoa; phylum Chordata; class Mammalia; order Cingulata; family Chlamyphoridae; genus Tolypeutes; species Tolypeutes matacus. The sequence goes on along the minus strand of JAKSZT010014743.1, from coordinate 1,474,429 downwards.
TTAAGAGATATAGCAGGGGGCTATTACTGGTTGGCGTCCATCTCCCATATGGAGGGACCTGGGTTCGATCCCCGGGACCTCCTGGTAAAAATTTAAAATATATATAGAAGGTGCGTGGGCCGCCAGGCCCTGTGCACGGGCGCACCGCCGGTTCCCGCGAGCCACGCAGCAAGATGATGACATAATAGGAGAGTGACACAAGGGAGAGGCAAGATGAGACGCACCGAAAAACCAGCAACTAAGGTTGTGCGGGCAGGATGCCTCTCTCCTACATCAGAGATTCCAAGGATTGAATCCCAGTGAAGACAGGAGGAGAAGGATGAGAAGAGAGGGCAGAAAATGGACACAGAGTTGCCCAGCGAATGGACACAGAAACAGCAAAAACGGGGGGGAGGGGGAAGGGGTGTAAAAATGGATAAAAGTAAATAAATAAATAAATCCTTAAAAAAGAAAAAAAAAATGTGAAGGAAAGAGTGTAAACTACAATGTAAACTAAAATCCATGCTTAGTGGCAATGCTCCAAGTTGTGTTCATCAATTGTGGCAAATGTACCACATTAATGAAGGAAGTTGTTGATCTGGGAAAATCTGGGAGGGCTAGGGAGTGAAGCATATGGGAATTTCCTATATTGTTTATGTAACATTTATGTAATCTAAGTTTCTTTTTTTAAAAAATTAATAAGTGTATTGAAATCTAAAAAAAACATGTTTGGCCTTAATTTTTAATAGAGTCAATTACACTGAATAATTATTAAATATATGTTTAAAGCTATTTTATGATGTTAATTCAAATTTTGGGTTCATCTTGAAAGCTGTTTGAATTAACTTTTTTTCATTAATATGGTTCACATTTTCCTGCTTTTTCTTATATTTGAATATTATTTTATAATATATTGTACTATATAAATGATATATTGGAGGGAGTCTGGATTATTTTGTTTTTAAATAAGAGTTGAACTCTATTTTGGCTGGCAATAAATGACTGGCAATGCCTTTTGGAACTCTCAGGCCTCATATTGTTCTTTGTCAAGGAAGACCTCACTGTGTTATCCACAGTCTAAAGGCATATTATTCATTAAATTCTTTTGTTCTTACAGCTCTATTGTGTGACCATTTTTTTCTCCTTATCTTTTTGTCTGAGTTAGTCAAATGTTAGTAAACATTTTAAATTGAGTACATTTAATTAGAAAAATCAAAAGAAAATGATATCTGGCAAATTTCAGACCAAGGAGTTGATCACATGGTATGGGAGAAAGTAAGTATTGAGAATGTCAGGTGAGAGAAAGATGATAATTAATTAATGCATGGCTCATTCTGGAAAGTTCAGTATTATATGGAGGCTTTAGAGAAGGTACAGAAAGAGAGGTTAAAAAAAGTAAGAGCTACTAGAGAGCCAAATATGAAGAGCATTCTGAGAATAGCTAATAAGCTTATTAAAGCACTTAATTTAATGCAAATAATATATATTACTGATTCTTATAATCAGCAAATAAAGTTTGCTATGTATTTACTACTAGAGATCAAATACACAAATGTGTGCAAGCTACTTGAAATTTTCTATGTAAGAATACAGATTCAGGCAGTTGAAAAAAATATAAATAACACATACAAATTAGAACCAGGATAAATATAACTAAGATGTGAAAGCCATGACATTTCACAAGTTATTTAAAACTATGTGTGATATATAGAATAAAGGAATGAAAATTTCAAGTAAAAATAGAAATGAATAAAAGATAATAACTTTAATAAGTCTTAATTATGAGGAGGCAAAATCATCAAAGCAACAATTCTTTATTAGATTCTGTGATTGAAATGAAAAATCTTATATAATTTAAGTATGGAATGAGTAAATAGGTAGATAGTAGCCTCATTATATCTTTACAATTATGTATTATAATGTTTAACAAGCTTTTCCTTATACTATAACATTCATGAATATATGTTATCATATTTTATAGTGAAGCATTCAGGATTTAGATCCCTGTAAATTATTTAAGAGAAGAAAAGGAAAATTTAAAAGCAAATGTATAATATTTATACATATGCATACATACACAGAGATTTTATCACATGAGCTACATGAAAGTTTCCCAAACTTAAAGAGTTTTCTGATAAAATTTTTGGTGATATTAATAAATGTGAATTACTTTGGTATTTATATAATGAATTATATCTTATTTGGAAGATGTGCAAACATTCTGAACCAATATTTTCCAAATGAACATTCACGATGTTATGTGATCATACATTGGTAAAGGGCTCTCTCAAATGCCTAAATATATCAATGAATCAAAAAATTTAACCGAGTATGAAAATTCCATTAACATAGTTGCAGATTACAAGTTGCAAGCCTTTAAGAAGCTTCCTTTGTTGTATTTTCATTTAGAATCACAAATGAATTATGGTGTTTATCTGAAAGTACTATTAATATCCTCCTTTCTTTTTGTAACCATACTTTCTGTAAACTTTCTTTATGATGCTATATTTTCTTCATATTCTTCAATGAAATAATCATGTTGTAAAATTTTGAAGATAAAAACATATTTGGAAATCCAACCATGTTCTATTCTTCAAGGCATTAAAGAAGTTTTCAAAATGTAAAAGGGGATTTCTGTTTCCAAATATTTGATGTCTTATCCCTATGCCCCAAGTTTCCCAGGTAAATTTTCTAATTATGTTGATATCCTATGGAGGTAAGTAGAGACTTCTATTTTTGAAACTTCATTCAAGGATTTCCTTGGAGTGCCTTAGCCTCTCCCAAATTATGCTTCTTTCCAGATTGGCAGTCATTAATGAAAATTTTCTGAATAATAAGAAATTGTCTCCTTTCTTAAGGTCCTCTTTTGAAGGGAAAAAAATTGACATTTTGAAGAAAGCTTAACTTTATTGATCACATTCCATGAAGGAGTATCTATTCAAACCAATTTTGACAGTACTTTCATCTCTGGCTCACTTTTCCAGAACTTGTCCAGCATGCAGAAACAGCTCACACTTCTGCACTTTATAGCATATTACAAGGTCAAAACAGCATGGTACTGTCATAAGGATAGTTATATTGCCCAATGGAATTGAATTGAGTTAAGATAAAGACCCTCACATCTATGGCTACTTGATTTTTGACAAGGCTACCAAGTCCATGCAAATTGGAAAAAATATTCTCTTCAAAAAATGGTGCTCAGTGAACAGGATATCCATATACATAAGAATGAAAGTGGACCCATCACTCACACCTTATACAAAAATTAATGAAAAATTATTACATACCTAAATATAAGAACTAGGACTAGAAAACTCCTAGAAGGAAGTGGTAAGGAACCTTCTTCAAGATCTTGCAGGAGGATATGGTTTCTTATACCCAAAGCACAAACAACAAAAGAAAAAATAGATTTATGGAGTCTCTTTAAAAAAAAAAACTTTTGTGCATCAAAGGACTTTCTCAAGAAAGTGAAAATATAACTGACTCAATGGGAGAAAATATTGGAAAACACATATCCAATAAGGGTTTAATATCTAAAATATAAAAAGAAATCCTACAAAATCCTACAAATCAAAAGTAAAAAGACAACCCATTTACAAATGGGCAAAATACTTGATTAGACATTTCTCTAAAGAGGAAAGACAAATGGCCTAAATGCGTATTAAAAGATGTTCAACCTCACCAGCTATTAGGGTAATGCACATCAAAACTACAATGAAATATCATTTCACACCTACTAAAAAGGCTACCTTTAAAGAAAACAGAGAATTGGAGGTTTTGAAGAAGATTTGGAGAAATAGGATTATTCATGCATGGCTGGTGGGAATATGAACTGATGCAGTCCCTGTGAAAGGCAGTTTGGAGATCCTCAGGAAGCTAAGCATAGACTTTCCATCTGATCCAGCAAAACCACTACAAGGTATATACCTAGAAAACCTAAAAGCAGTGACTTGAAGAAATATATTCACACGAATATTCATAGCAGCCTTATTCCCAACTGCCAAAAGATGGAAGCAACCCAAGTGTCCATAAACTGATGAATGGATAAACGAAATGGGGTATACACATACAATGGAATAATATTGAGCCATATAAAGGAATCACCTGATAACATGGATGAACAATGAGGAAAATATATTGAGTGATATAAGCCAGACACAAAAGGACAAATATTATAGGACCTCACTGTTATAAACTAATTATAATAAGCAAATTGTAGAGTTAGAATATAATTTACCAGGAGATAGATTGAAGATAGACAATAGGGAGGTGATACTTAACTCTACAGAATTTCTATTTAAGTTGATTGTAAAGGTTTGGAAATGGATGGTGGTGACTATAGCACATTATTGTGAGTTTAGTCAGCAGCACTAAATTATATTTTTCACTGTGGCTAAAAGGGAAACTTTAGGAAATAGATATTATTAGATTAAAATTGAAATATAAAACATAGGACTGAACAACACTATGAACCCTATTGTAGACTATGGAATATAGGTAATAGTATGTCAAGAATGTTCTTTCAATTAAAAATTCAGATGGGAGGCAAGATGACATCAGTTTAGGAGGGCACACGTTGACTTGCTCACTGACGATGGCTGGTTAGTGACAGGGTCCTGCTGAGGGGGTCTGTGCTGGGGTCTCATGGAGTGAGAACCTTGGGGGCATCAATCTGGAGGGAGCTGGACAGTGAGGTGGGTTGCTCAGGAAAGATTTGTGAGTTTTTCCCCTGCCTGTGGTGGTTGACACAGGCAGCCTCACGGAAAAAGGCTGGTTTGAGCTGTGACTCCCACCGGCAACCCGGTGAGAGGTAGCATTCTCTGAGAGTGGGACAGCTCTGGCAGAGGTTTGAGAGGGGTTTCCTTTTTTGGATTTGGCTGCCTGGAACACCTTGCATCTTTGGGGAACAAGATAGCTGGCTTGAAACAGCACCAGGCATAGGGGAGTGGCTAATCTGCTGAGGAAGTTTGATTTACCTAGCTGCACAGGGATACACCCCAACTCCTGCTGGCAATGCAGTGAGAGGGAGCATTCCCCAAGAGTGGGAGGGTTGTGACAGAAGGTGGAGAGGGGTTTCCTTTCTGTGGATTAGGTTGCCTGGACCCCCTTATAGCTTTGGGGAGCAGATAACCTAGCTTGAAGCAGTGCCAGGCTGAGGAGAGAGGCAAATCTGCTGAGGAAGCCTGATTTACTGAACAGCCCAGTGAACTGAGGCTTGGCTCCAGAAAGGGCAGAGTAAGCCACCTTTGTCATTCTCTGACAAGCATCAGAGCTTCAGCTTCCCTGGAGAGGCCAGGAAGTGGGAAGTGCTTGATTAGTTTCCACGAGACTATTTAGGGTCCCCTCGGTGAAGGGGATGGTCTAGAATGGGACTTCTTTGGGTCCCTTATTTTGCCAAAAAAAAAAAATAAGACAGTCATTTTAAAAAACAAAAAAAGAATTTTTTACTTAGTTTCATCACTAAATCTGCCTCAAAACCTGAAGATAGAACCATGCAGGGCAATTCATTGATGAACACAAGCAGGTTGAGAGGTTCCACAATGGCCCAAGAAGGAAAGCTGTTCTTCCTTAGCTTTGTTTGCCTGCTTGCATGTGTGGTTATTTGGTTTTTCTTTGTTTATTTGTTGACTCTTGCTTTTCTTTCCTCTTTCCCCTACCTTCTTTTTTCTTTCTTTTTAAAAAAAAATTAGGTGCTGCTACCTTGTCTCTTCTTTGCTGTGCTTCTTTTCTGTGATTTCCCATTCTCTGTCTATATTGACTTTGTCTCCTAATGTTACCTCTTTTCCTTCCTTCATCTTTCTGCCTTCTGCTTTCTGTTGGCATTCTTACATACCACCTTTTTTCATTAGCCCACAACTTAAGGGTGTCAAATTCTATTCTATCTACTTTGTTTTCTTCTTTTTTTAATTATTATTAACTTTTTCCTATAAGCCTTTCTTTGCTCTTTCTCTCTCTCCTCATCATTCTAGCCTTCTAAATCATTATATATATTTTCCTCTATTTGGTGGAGTCCATTGTAGGTACTCCATTTTTTTTCCTATTGCTCTACATTGCCTACATAAGTTAAATATTCATTTTACTAAGTCTTATACAGCCTTTCTTCTAACTTTTATCAATATAACTAGTATCCTTCTTCCTTTCTCACATCTTTTGATTACTCTGGCCCTAATCTTTTGCCTTCAAGGGAACATAGAAAGAAGCAAGGAAATAAAATAAGAAGAACAAACTCTCAAAGAGAAAACTTAACACACACACAGAACCACCAGCTAAATAAAACTCTAGAGCTGAGAGAGATGTTAATCAACTGAATAAACCCATCAAGGTAAAATGATGACTAGAGGGCAACAAAAATTACAAACTACAATGAGAAACAGGAAGACATGTACCAGTCCAATGAATAAATTAAAAACCAGGAAGAGATTCAGAATATCAAACAACTAATCAAAGCCTTCCAAACAAATATCATGGACCAACTTAATGAAGTGAAGGAAGAGATTAAGGATATTAAGAAGACACTGGGAAAATATACTGAAGAAATTGTAAACATACATAAAGAGATAACAGATATGATGGTGATCAGTGGCACAATTCAAGAAATAAAAAAGATGCTGGATTCACATAACAGCAGACTTTAACAGGCAAAAGAAAGAATTAGTAATGTGAAAGACAATACAGCTAAAATCAAACAGATAGTAGAACAGATAGATAAAAAGATAGAAAAAAATCCAGCAGGAACTCAGGGATTTATCCAACAACACAAAACACAGAAATATATGCATAATAGACATCCCAGAAGGAGAAGAGAAAGGAAAGGGAACAGAAGGAGTGTTGAAGGAAATAATGGCTGAAAACTTCTCAAACCTATTGAAAGAGATGAATGTACATGTCCAGGAATCACAGTGCACTGCAAACAGTATAAATCCCAACAGACCAACTCCAAGACATATATTTGTTAAAATGTCCAATGCTCAAGACAAAGAGAAAATAATGAAGGCAGCAAGAGAAAAGAGAACTATCACATTCAAGGGAAGCACAATAAGATTAAGTGCTAATTTCTCAGCTGAAACCATGGAGGCAAGAAGACAGTGGTATGACATAGTCAAAGTACTAAAAGAAAAAAATTTCCAGCCAAGAATTTTCTGTCCAGCAAAGCAGGCATTCAAAAATGATGGAGAGTTCAAAATACTCACAAATAAACATATTTTAAGAGGGTAGGCCAATAAGAAACCTGCACTTCAAGAAATACTAAAAGGGGAGGGGGCCAAGATGGCGTTAGTGTAGGAGGGCACACACTGCAAGCTCCCAGAGCAAGGCGGATTGTGGACGGGTTCCTGCCCGGGGGTTTGTGCTGTTCACGCATGGAGTGAGAAGCTTGGGACACCTATCTGTGCGGATCAATGGCGTGGACAAAACGGTAGAGATTCGTGAGTTTTAAGGCTGCCGGTGGTGGTTGGCACAGATGGCTGAGCCCTGCGGTTAAGGAGGAAAAATAAAATAAAATAAAACAGCCATTTGGAGCCGTGAGCAGGGTGAAAAGGTTTTATTTTCTGGGGATCTGCCTGCCTGGCGCCCCTTGGACCTTGTGTGAACAGAACAAAGGAGCTAATCAGCAACCAGTGAACCGGAGGGGGGATTCAGGTTGGGGAACGGAGCTGATTTCCCTAGCGGCCCAGGGATAAGACCCGGGCTGCTGTGGAGCCAGGAAGAAGGGACACTTCCCAAAAGAGGGAGGGTTCTGTTGGAGGACAGGGAAGGGTATTTTTTTATTTTTAGACATCGATCTGGCTGCCTGCACTGCCCCATAGCTTTGGGGAGCAGATAAGCCGACCTGAAGCAGCATCAAGCTGAGAGCAGATGTGAATCTGCACTCAAACTGATTTACTTAGCAGCCTGGTGACGCTCGAGCTCGGCTCCAGAAGGGGCGGAATCAGCAATCTTTAGCACTCCTCACTGACTAACATCAGAGCTCTAGCTAACCTGGGGAGTCTAGAAAGTGGGATGTGCTTGATTAATTTCCATGGGCCCAGCTAGGGTCCCTTCCGTAAGGGGGTTGGTCTAGAGGAGGAATTATTTTGGGTCCTGCATTTCGCTAAAAAAATAAATAAATAAAAATTTTAAAAAATTAAAATAAAAAAAAAAGTGAAAAGGTCATTTCAACAAATGAAAAATACATTCTTTTTAATTTAGTTTAATATCTAAAAGCTGCTTCAGGACCTGCATATAGAACCGTGTGGGGAAATTGATTGATAAACACAGTAGGCAGGAAGGATCCACGTGGACCCTAAGGGAATCATTGACCCCCCTTAGCTCTGTTTGACTGCTTGCCTCTGTGGTTCTTTCATTTCTTTCTGTTTCTTTCTGGTCTCTTGCTATTCTTTCCTCTTTCTTCCCCCCTTTCCTTTTTTTTCTATTTTATTTTTAAATAGGTGATGCCAGCCTGTTGCTTCTTTACTGGGCTTCTTTCTCAGTACTTTCCCACTCGCTGTATATATTGATTCTGTATTACAAACCATCACTTATCCTTCCTGCATCTTTCCGCATTCTGTTTTCTGTTTTGGCTCTTAGAGACAACATTTTTTCATAGGCCCACAACTTAAGAGTGTCAATTTCTACTCCATCTATTTTGCTTTCTTCTTTTTTTTTGTTGTATTAGTATTAACTTTTTCCTTTCAGACCTTTCTTTACTATTTCTCTCCCTCCTCATAATTCTGGCCTTCTAAATCACTATATATATATTCCTCCATTTGTTTTCCCAGTCCATTGTAGGAACTCCATATTTTTTCCTAGTACTCTACCCTGCCTACACAAGTTAAATATTCATCTCCTCAAGTCTCATTTTGCCCCTCTTCTAACTTTTATCAATATTACTATTATACTTCTGCGTTCCATACATCTTTTGATTCCTCTGGCCCTAACCTTTTGCCTTGAAGGGAACATAGAAAGAAGCAAGGAAATAAAATAAGAAGAAAAACGGCCAAAGAGAAAACATAACTCACACGCAGAAGCAACAGCTAAATAAAATTCTAGAGCATAGAGAAAAGATAATCAACTGAACAAACCCATCAAGATAATATGATGACTAGAGGGCAACAAAAAAATACAAATGAGTCTGAGAAACTGGAAAACATGGACCAGTCCAATGCACAAAATAAAAACCAGGAAGCAATGCAGAACATTGAACAACTAATCAAAGCTATCCAACAAATATCATGGACCAACTTAAAGAACTGAAGGAAGAGATTAAGGATATAAAGAAGACACTGGGAGAACATACTGAAGAAATAGCAAACATGCCTAAAAAGGTAATGGATATGATGGCGAGCAATGGCACAAGCCAAGAAATGAAAAAGACGCTGGACTCATATGGCAGCAGATTTGAACAGGCAGAGGAAAGAATTAGTGATATGGAAGACAATACAGCTGAAATCAAAGAGATTATAGAACAGATAGACAAAAAGATAGAAAAAATCCAGCATTGACTCAGGGAATTAACCGATAATACAAAATGCAAAAACATACACATAATGGGCATCCCAGAAGGAGAAGAGAAGGGAAAGGGAACAGAAGGAGTGTTGAAGGAAATAATGGCTGAAAACTTCCCAACCCTATTGAGAGAGATGGATGTGCAGATCCAGTAAGCACAGCGCACCCCAAATAGTATAAATCCCAACAGGCCAACTCCAAGACATATACTTGTCAAAATGTCCAATGCTCAAGACAAAGAGAAAATACTCAAGGCAGCAATAGAAAAGAGATCCATCACATACAAGGGAAACACAATAAGATTAAGTGCTGATTTCTCAGATGAAACCATGGAGGGTAGAAGACAGTGGTATGACATAGTCAAAATACTAAAAGAATAAAACTTCCAGCCACGACTTCTCTATCCAGCAAAATTGGTATTCAAAAATGATGGAGAGTTCAAAATATTCACAGATAAACAGAAATTAAGAGAGTATGTCAAGAAGAAACCAGCACTTCAAGAAATATTAAAGGAATCTCTACAAGTTGAAAGGAAAAAACAAGGGATAGAGAGTTGGAAGAAAGTTTAAAAACAACTAAAAAGACAAAAAGAGAAACAAAACAACATATGACATACATTAACCCAAAGAAAATATGGCTGAAGTAAGAAATTCATTACGAGCAATAACACTGAATGTTAATGGATTAAATTCACCAATCAAGAGACACAGATTGGCAGAATGGATGAGAAAATATGATCCACCTATATGCTGTCTACAAGAAACCCACCTTCGACCAAGGGATTCAAGGAGGCTGAAAGTGAATGGCTGGAAAACCATTTTACAAGCTAACAATAGCCAAAAAAGGGCAGGAGTAGCTATTCTAATATCAGACAAAATAGACTTTAAATGCAAAACCATTGTAAGAGACAAAGATGGACACTACATATTAGTAAAAGGAGTAATCTCTCAAGAAGAGAGAACAATCATCAACATTTACACACCTAATCGCGGTGCCTCAAAATACGTGTGGCAAACTCTGGAAAAACTAAGAGGAGAAATAAATGCCTCTACAATTATAGCAGGGGACTTCAACACACCACTATCATCATTAGACAGAACATCTGGGCAGAGAATCAATAAAGAAACTAAGGCACTCAACAATACATTAGAAGACCTGGACTTAATAGACATATACAGAACACTACACCCAAACACAGCGGGATTTACATTCTTCTCGAGTGCACATGGAACATACTACAAAATAGACCACATGCTGGGCCACAGAATAACACTCAATGAATTCAGAAAGATTGAGATTTTCGAAGTAATTTCTCTGACCACAACGGAATGAAGATGGAAATCATTAAGGGCCAGAGAAATAGGTTACGCACAAGAATATGGAAGTTAAACAACACACTCTAAGACAAACAGTGGCTCAAAGAGGAAATCTCAAAAGAAATCAGTAACTACCTTGAAACTAATGAAAACAACAACACAACATATCAAAACCTAAGGGATGCAGTGAAAGCAGTCCTGAGAGGGAAGTTCATAGCCATAAATTCATATATTAAAAAAGAAGAAACAGCTAAAATTGAAGACCTAACCGCACACTTGGAGGAATTGGATAAACAACAACAAACTAAACCTAAAGGAAGTAGAAAGCAGGAAATAACAAAGATTAGAGCAGAACTAAATGAAATAGAGAATAAGAAAGCACTGGAAACAATAAACAAATCTAAAGGTTGGTTCTTAGAGAATATCAACAAAATTGACAAACCCTTAGCCAGAATAACAAAGAAGAGAGAACGGATGCAAATACATAAAATAAGGAATGAGCAAGGTGATATCACTACTGATCCCACAGAAAAAAAGAGTATCATAAGAGGATACTTTGAAAAATTATATGCCAACAAGAATGACAATTTAGAGGAAATGGACAAGTTTCTAGAAACCCACAAACAGCCGATATTGATGAAAGAAGAAATAGATGGACTCTACAGTCCAATTAAAAGTCAAGAGATAATCTCAGTCATTAAAAACCTCCCAACTAAGAAGAGTCCAGGACCAACCAGATGGCTTCACAGCTGAATTCTACCAAACATTCCGGAAAGAACTAAGACCAATTCTAATAAGCTCTTCCAAAAAATAGAAGTAGAAGGAATATTACCTAACTCATTCTATGATGCCAACATTACCCTAATACCAAAACCACATAAAGATACCGCAAGAAAGGAAAATTATAGACCAATTTCTCTAATGAACCTAGATGCTAAAATCCTCAACAAAATACTTGCTAATCGTATTCAACAACATATCAAAAGGATTATACACCATGACCAAGTGGGTTTCATCCCGGGTATGCAAGGATGGTTCTATATAAGGAAATCAATCAATGTAATACACCACATAAACAGATTGAAAGAAAAAAATCACATGATCATCTCTATAGATGCAGAAAAAGCATTTGACAAAATACAGCACTCTTTCCTCATAAAAACACTACAAAAGATAGGAATAGATGGAAACTTTCTGAAAATGATAAAGGGTATATATGAAAAACCCAAAGCTAACATAATTTTCAATGGTGAAATCCTGAAAGCCTTCCCTCTGAGATCAGGAACAAGACAAGGATGCCCACTATCACCACTCCTATTTAACATTGTCTTAGAAGTACTTGCACGAGCACTGAGACAAGAAAAGGACATAAAAGGCATCCAGATTGGAAAAGAAGAAGTAAAAATTTCATTATTTGCAGATGACATGATCCTATATATAGAAAGCCCTGAGAAATCGACAACAAGGCTTCTAGAACTTATAAAGGAGTTCAGTAATGTTGCCGGCTATAAGATCAACGCTCAAAAATCAGTAGCATTTCTGTACACCAATAACCAGCAAACTGAGGAGGAAATCAGGAAAAGAATACCATTTACAATAGTAAATAAAAGAATCAAATACCTAGGAATAAATTTAACTAAAGATGTAAAGGATTTATATACAGAAAACTACACAACACTGTTAAAGGAAATCAAAGAAGACTTAAATAAATGGAAAAATATTCCCTGTCCATGGATAGGAAGACTAAACATCATCAAGATGTCTATCCTACCCAAACTAATCTTGAGATTTAATACAATCCCAGTAAAAGTCAACACTATATTTTTAAGGAACTGGAAAAACTAACCACAAAATATATTTTGAGAGGCAAGAGGCCCCAAATTGCCAAAGATATATTGAAAAAGAAAAATGAAGTTGGAGGTATCACACTACCTGACTTTAAAACATACTACAAAGCTACAGTGATCAAAACTGCATGGTATTGGCACAAGGTTAGACCTAGTGACCAATGGAACCGAATTGAGAGTTTTGATATAGATCCTTGCATATACAGTTATCTGATATTTGACAAGGCCACGAAGCCCACTCAGTTGGGAGAGAATGGCCTCTTTAACAAGTGGTGCTTGGAGAACTGGATATCCATATCCAAAAGAATTAGAGTGGAATACCATCTCACACCTTATACAAAAATCAACTCAAGATGGATCAAAGATCTAAATATAAGAGCCCAAACCATAAAGACCTTGGAAGATAACATAGGGAAGCATCTACAGTACCTTGTAATAGGAAATGGTTTCATGAACTAAACAGCCAAAGCATGAGCAGCAAGAGAAAAAACATATGAATGGGATCTTATAAAAATTAAAAACTTCTGCACCTCAAAGGATGTTATTAAGAAAATAAAAAGGCAGCCTACCCAATGGGAAAAAATATTCGGCAACCATATATCTGATAGGAGCCTAAATCCTGCATATATAAAGAAATCCTACACCTTGAAAACAAAAGGACAAACAACCCATTTAAAAAATGGGCAAGTGACCTGAAAAGACACTTCTCCGAGGAAGAAATACAAATGGCTAAAAAGCACATGAAAAAATGCTCAACATCGCTTGCTATCAGGGAAATGTAAATCAAAACTACAATGAGATACCATCTTACACCCATCAGAATGGCAGCTTTTAAAAAAACAGGAGACACTAAACGTTGGAGAAGATGAGGAGGAATAAGAGACCTCATCCACTGCTGGTGGGACTGCGGTATGGTCCAGCCACTGTGGAGGACAGGTTGGCGGTTAGTCAGAAAACTAGTAATAGATCTTCCATATGATCCAGCAATTCCACTGCTGGGTATATACCCAGAAGAACTGAAAGCAAAGACACAAACAGATATATGCACACCAATGTTCATAGCGGCATTGTTCACCTTTACCAAAAGTTGGAATCAGCCCCGGTGCCCATCAACAGACGAATGGATAAGCAAAATGTGGTACATACATACAATGGAATATTACTCAGCTGTAAGAAGGAACAAAGTGCTAACTCATAGAATAATATGGATGAATCTTGAAGACTTTATGTTGAGTGAAGCAAGCCAGGCACTGAAGGATGAACAGTATATGACCTCACTGATCTGAACTGAGGAAAGTGAACAGTCTCTGAGAACCATTGTCTGAAAGATAGGTTAACAAAGGAGAGTAAGAGAAGAGCAGGCTTTGAGCCATCACCCATATGGACATAATCTATGGTAAAGGGATAGAGTGTGGTTGCATGTTGAGGGATGGGGCAGATGAGTGGTGGTGTTCCTGGGTTTGGTGGTGCAGCACTGGCGGGTGGGTGGATTAGGAAGGGCAGGTTCAAATCCCCAGGGCATGTAACTGTGAATCTTAACATTCCATGGGTAGGGAGAGGGTGGTATCATGGGCCCTGTGGTTCTGGGGGGAAGGGAACAGTCAAGATCTAATGGGGCGTTTGGTGGTCATGGGGAAGGTTTTTCATTACCTGACAGTAATGGACACAGGTCATGGTAAATATCATCAAAATTATTAAACTGTATCATCTAAATTGTAAACTATACTGTAAATCATTGACAATGTTTAGTTGCTATATTTTGCTTTCTGTATAACAGTTATAACAATGCTAACATCCAAAAAAAAGTGGTGGTTAATATGGGGTGGGGAAGGGGGGGTGGTTTGGTATCTGGAAGTCTCTGGCACTCCATGTGTGACTTTGCTGTGACCTAAAACTTTTTTGAAAATTAAATGAAAAATTGGGAGACAATGGGGATTGAGAGGGGGAAGGTGTCATGGCACAACAGACATCCAATAACACAGTGATAAAAGGAAGGAAAGAAAAGAAAAGAGAAAGGAAAAAAAATGAATATATATATATATATATATATATTTTTTTTTAAAGGCATTTCCTTTGCTTTTTTGCCCATTTTTTGAATGTCCCAATCCGCTAATTATATTTTATTTTGTTTTGTTTTTTGTTTGATTATTTGTTTTTTTCCTTCTCTTTTCTTTCTTTCTTTTTCCCCTGAGTTTCCTTTTGTTTGTCTCTTGCATGTAAGCTTATCATACTTGTTTCTTTTTCCTAGTAAGTGTATTTGATTATTTTATGGACTACATGTTCATGGAGGATTTGGATCACAGAAGGGATACAATGGGTACTGCAGGGGATTATTAGTTGTGGGTGTCTGGGAGGGGGCTTCATGGGAATTAGTTCATATGAATATACATGAAAGATATACAAAATCATTCAAAAGATCAAAAGATGGGGCATGGTCATGATGGGTGGACAATCACACAATAAATGAGGGAATCTGAATTCCTAGCCTGGAGAGCTCTGCCACAGTCTCCAAGGGAGCAGCAATAGTCCTCTGAGTGCAGGGACAGTGTCTGTCAAAAGAGGATGACCCACTGGTGTGTTCTTTTTATTGATGACTACCCTTTTGAGTCTGCTCTTGTAACTGAGACTTAGCCTGTAGTTTTGGGGTGCCTAAGGGTTGCCACCTGAGAGCCTCCTTGCTGCTCAACTGTGGCCTCTCTCTAAGCCAAACTCAGCATATGATTGCATTACCTTCCCCCCAACGTGGGACATGACTCACGGGGATGAGCCCCCCTGGCAATGATGGATTAATACCAAGTGCCAACTGACAACACAACTGGAAAAAGACCTTGAATTAAAGGGGGAAAAGGTAAAGACAAATGAGTTCGAGTGGCTAAGAGACTTCAAAGAGAGTCGGGAGGTCATCCCAGAGGTAACTCTTATGCACACCTCAATAGGAGCTCATAGAACATCTAAGTGCCTATCACCCCTCACAGAGGGGCTCCTGAGAGTTCTGGTGACAGCCAGGTCCTATATAAGTGGGGATAGACCCAGATACTGATGCCTTATCAGTGGGCTCTATTTGGAATCTCTGCTCCTGAGAGTGACAGAATTGGACTCAAATAACTCCTCCCTGCACATGGTTCATCAGTCCCTTCGATTCAAACCTATACGTGTTGCAGAAGTTTTTAGGTATACTTCCAGAGACTGGAGCCTCCCGCCTACCTATGTGCCAGGTGTGCATGGAATCTCGTGGAACTGCAACTCCTACCCTACAGCTCAATGGACTCATCCAAGTCACCTGGCAAGGAGACAACGATGGGCAATGGCCATCCCAGGGAATGGAGAGGGCCTGCATCTGCAGGCAGGATCACTCCACCCATCATATCCTTGGGATATAAGCCCTCTCTCACTTGGAGGTGGAGTGGACATCACCATCCCTGTCCCCTCAGGATTGGGGGAAGAACTATGATCTAGAGTGGACTTGATGGTATTCTGTTGTACACATATGGTGATTCTAGCAATGAAAGAAATTATAACAGTGAGTTGGAGCCAGTGGTCACTGGACCCTTTCGGGGCAGGGAGGGGATGTGCAGTTGAAATACAGGAGCTTTTTTGGGATTTGGAGGTTGTCCTGAGTGCCGTTGTGGCAACGGATATAGGCCATTTTGAATCAGCACACACCATTTAGAACTGTGTGGGAGAGAGTGTGGTCTACGATGTGAACTGTGGTCTATGGTTTTTGGCAAGGCCCCAGGGTGTGTAAGTCCTTTGAGGGTGTGGGACCACACTTGTGGGAGATGTTTGTGTGGGATGTGTTGGGAGGTGTGGGAGGTGGGGAACATGGGAATCCTCGTAGGTTCCGTGTAATATTTTAGGTAATCTAAGCACCTCTTAAAATATATATAACATTTTTGTAAGCAAATGCACATATATGCATATATATTTATATATCATTTTGCAAATGTTGTTATGTATTGTGAAAAATTTGATTTTTATCCACAATAAAAAATTTTAAAAAAGAAGTATGTTTTGGAGGAATTGTGAGATGCTTGATGGAAAAGGCCTAGATTTCTTTGAAGAGACTGTTGGTGGGAATATGGATGCTAAAGAGACTTTTTATGAAGCCTTACAAGTAAATGATGAAACTATTATTGAAAACTGTGGGAAAGGTGATCCGTGTTTTAAAGGTGCAGAGAACTTAGCAAATTAACTCCTGATGTTTTATGGAAGAGAGAATTTGAAAATGGTGAGCCAATGCAGTTAGCTGAAGAAGTTTCCAAAGCTAACTTGGAGAATGCAGCTTGGCTTCTCCTTGCAGCTTATAGTAAAATGCTATATGAGAGAGAGAAGCTGAGAATGGAATTCTTGGGCACAAAGAAAACAGAAACTGATTCTGGAAATTCTAAGCTTCTGGAAATCAAGGCCCTTGATAATAGTGCCCCACTTTAGGAATTAACTAAACTTGAAACTTGTAAATCAGAATTGAAAATGCAGTTGTCCATTATAAGGCATATGTATGAATTCAAGTTTTCATAGGGAATTCTCACAGTCAATGGAGATCCACACAATAACCAAAATAATATTCAATTCCAAACCTGGGGAGTTTTGCCACATTCCCTAATGGAACAGCAAGAATCCCCTGAGTACAGGGGCGGTGACTAATGAAGGAGGATTGACCATTGATTGGCCCTTGATATTGATGACTGTACTTATGAACCTTTCTTTTTAAATTGAAACAGTCTAGTATTATAGGCTGCCAAAGAGTTACCTACTGAGATTCTACTTGTTGCCCAGATGTGGCCTTTCTCTAAGCCAAGCTAAGCATATAAATGCATTACCATCCCCCCAGCATGGGACATGACTCCCATGGTTGTGCCTCCCTTGCACAAAGGAATTACTACCAAGAACCAACTAACAAATGCAACTTGAAAAAGACCTTGATCAAAGGGGGCGAAAGGGTAAAGACAAATTTGTTTACATGGCAAAGAGACTTCAAAGTGATTTGGAAGGTCATTTCAGAGTTTATACTTATGCACATTTCAGCAGGATCTCATTGTATGCCACAGTAAACTTTGCCTCAAATACTGGGCTCCTGAGGGCTCTGGAATCATCCAGACCCTATAGGCAGGGCTGACAGCTCAGGGGTTTGGCACCCTGTCAGTGGGCCCTACGTTGGAATTTATGCTCCCCAGTGTGACAGAGTTGGGACTCAGCTGTGGTTTCTCTATAGATGGCTCTTTGGCCCTTCTATTTGAACCTAGAGTTAATAGTAGAGTTAATATGTTTATATCCAAGAGACTTAAATCTTTGAGCTTTCCATGTGCCAGGTAGGCCCTGAATCTCAACAGATTTGCAACATCTATTCTCCAGTTCATTGGACTCACCCAGGGCAGAAAACAAGGATATGATGATGGACAATGACCATCCCAAGTAACAGAGAGAGTCTACTACTGCAAGCAAGATAGTCCCATCCATCTGCCCCATGGAATCTAAGCCCCCTCTCAATTAGAGGTGGAGTGGGCAACACCATCCCAGAATCATCCAGATTGGGGAATGAATGATGGACTAGAGTAGACTTACTGTTATTCTACTATAGACTTATTGTTATTCTACCAATGGAAGAATTTATATCATTGATGTGGAGGCATTGGCCACTGGAGGTTATGAGGGGAGGGAGATGGGAAAATAGGTATACTATGGGGGCCTTTTTGGGACATTGAATTTTTCCTGAATGACATTTCAATGACAGATACAGGCCATTATGTATTTTGTCAACTTACAAAATTGTGCAGGAGAGAGTTTAAAATATAAAGCAAACTATAATCCACACTTAGTGGCAATGCTCCAATACGTGCTCATCAATTGTAACAAACGTACCACACTAATGAAGGATGGTGTTAATCTGAGAAAATGTGGGAGGGGTAGTGAGTGGGGAATATAGGAATCCCCTCTATTTTTATGTAACATTTATGTAATCTAAGTATCCTTTAAAAAATAAAATAAAGTATTTTTAAAAAGAAAAGAAAATGCAGCTACCCAGGAATGACTTGTGGAACATTTTACTGTCTATGGCTTGGACCTTTGCTTCCTGCATACTAAACCAACAAACTTTTTGAGAGCACTGTATGAACAAAACCACTGTTAGCCTGGACTTAAAGATTTGTGGAGGGGAGAGATGGAAGAGGAAATGGCTTTAAGAGGAAAACCATGGAAGCTGAGGTCAGGAATTAATACATCTCCTTGGGCCAAGAGAGGGACCACACTAACATGTATGGAGAGGTTGACTTTTCCCCAGCAGTTGAAGAGAGTAGATATTCTTGCTTGCTGTTCAGGGAGAGTTTTGCCACCCTAGGGAACATAGAGGGTGGAGTACATTCCTCAAGGTTTAAGGAAGGTAAAGTCAACACCCCATAGCTCTGAGAGGGATGGGCCTGTCCTCCATGGACTAGGAAAGGCCAGGTCACCAACTCAATGCTCTGAGAGAATTCAGCCTGTATAACAAAAGTTAGGGAAGAGGTTGTCTTTACTTCACTGTACTAGGGGTGTTGAGACTCTACACCAAAGTTCGTATAAAATGTGGCCATCACACCCATAGTCTTGGAGGGTGATTTCTGGAGCTTGGTCACCACCCAGATGCTTGATGAGGATGCCACCAAGAAAATGTCCATTGGGCAAGCCTTTAGATAGGTCCCCATTAGACCCCAGGGAGAAGAAACCATCATCTTATGAATGACTCAGACTTTGACATCTAATGAAGTATTCCCTGCAGGTTTATGGACCTATAGGGCACCCATGACTCATATCCCTCCCAATTTCTCCTTATGGTAATGAAAATGTTTATCCTTTGTGTGTCCCTTTGTATATTGGAAGCAGATAAATGGTTTTCTAAGTTTCAGAGGTCTACAGCCAGATGAGGCTCTGCCCCAAGGCAAACTGTATTTCTTTAAGCTGATTGTGATATGATTTTTTATTTAGCATTGTTACTGATTTAAGGTGTTTCTTTAAAAAAATATTGTAATGTCTTTTTGGAATTCAGAAGTTGAATTGTGGTGGTTTGGTATTGTTTATGATTTTCAAAAATAGATATTGAATGGTATTTGTAAACTCATCTCTTCCTCTGGGCATATTATATTGTATTAAATTCAGAGACTTCACTTTTACTTGATTAAATATGATTAGAGCTAGGATTCAACCACATCAGTAGGACATTGATATCCTGCCCCCTTGGTGGGTGGGGATTAACAGAGAAAATGACTGGGCAGAGGAGAGTTTTAGTTTTGATGTGATGCTGGAGCCCCAGGAGGTAAATGCACAGAGAAGAACACAGAGGAAGAGAGACAGCTCATTATATTGCAGATACCCTGGGAAGAGAGATGAGCTTGACAGTCTACAGCTGCAACTGAGTCCAGGAAGAAATGAGCTCCCAGGAGAGGAGGGAGAGGAAGGCTGAACATTCACACAGACTGGCAGCCATCTTGCTCCAACACATGGCAACAGATTTTGATGAGGGAAGTAACTTACTCTTTTATGGCCTTGAGACTGTAAGATTCTACCCCAAAATAAATACCCTTTATAAAAGCCAACAGATTTCTGGTATTTTGCATCAGAACCCCTTTGGCTGACTAATACAAACATCACCTCACACCTTATAAAAAAATTAACTCAAGATGGATGAAAGACCTAAATATCAGAGCCAAGACCATACATGTCCTGGAATATAATGTAGGGAAGCATCAACAAGGTCTTGTAGTAGGTAATGGTTTCATAAACTTTCCACCCAAAGCACAAACAACAAAAGGAAAAAAAGATAGATAAATGGGACCTCCTCAAAATTAAAAACTTTTGCACTTCAAAAGAGTTTGTCAAGAAAGTTAAAAGACAGTATACTCAATGAAAGAAAATATTTAGTAACCATCTATCCAACAGGATCCTAACACCCAGCATATATAAAGAAAATCTACATCTCAAAAATAAAAAGACAAACTCATTTTAAAAATATGCAAATGATTTTAATAGACATTTTTTCCAGAAAAGAAATACAAATGGCTAAAAAGCACCTGAAAAGATGCTCAACATCACTAGCTATTAGGGAAATGCAAATCAAAACTCTAATGAGATATCATCTTACACCCACTAGACTGGCTGCTATTAAAAAATAGAGGACTACAAGTATCAGAGACAATGTAGAGGAAAAGGAACACTTATCCACTGCTGGTGGGTATATAGAGTCATCCAGCCATTGTGAAGGACAGTTTGGCAGTTCCTCAGGAAGGTACTATAGAACTGCCATATGAATCAGCATTCCCACAGCTGAGTGTATATCCAGAAGAATTGAAAACAAGGACATGAACAGATATGCACACCAATGTTCATAGTGGCATTATTCACTAATGCCAAAAGCTGGAAAGAACCCAAATGTCCATCAACAGATGAATGGATAAACAAAATGTGGTAATACATATAATGGAATATTATTCAGCTTTAAGAAGGAATACAGTACAAACACATGGGATAACATCGATGAAATTTGAAGACATTATGTTGTGTGAAGCAAGCCAGGCAGAGAAGGACAAATATTACATGACCTTACTAATATAAATTAAGCAAATTGAGCAGACTCTCAGAGCTAGAGGCTGGAAGATAGGTTTACAGGAGACAGAAAGGGAGTAGAGGGTAGTGAGCTGATGCCTCTCAGGCAAAATCTATGATAAGGTGAAAGGATGTAGTTGTGCAGTGGATGAACATAACAGTGGTGCAGTTATGTGATTGGTTTGGCACGGTTGGTCTATGAAGGAGAGTAGGTTTGGGGAGATTTGGTTGGACTATCCATGGAACTGGGGCTAGAGGCAGGGAAGGAGCAGGTGAACTGTGGGGATTTGCAGGTTTTTGGTTAAAACAATGTTGGGAAAGTTCTTTTGGCAAATGTGGCAGGGAAGGGTTACTGGAGTAAGGTGTTGGATGTGTGGTGGGGTAACATGAGACAGGGTGCTCCTGGGGCAGTCCTCTATGGAATATGTGTTTATTTTGTTATAGTGTGTTATATCGGTGGGTGGAGACCCACAAAGTAATCAAGAAAATATCAAATTCCCATCCTGTGGTGTCCTGATATCTTCTCAGTTAGAGGGACAAGAATCCCTCAAGAACAGAGGCAATGCCTAATAAAAGAAGAGACCAATATGTCAAGCCCTCAATATTTTTCCAAGTAACTATGAACCTTATTCAAAAATTGAAACTTAGTGACTTAGTGGTTACCATACTTTCTGAGGGGAGAAGGAGGGAAGAATAGAACAAATGGAACACAGGACATTTTTAGGGCATTAGAATTGTTCAGCATGATCTTGTAATAATCAATTCAGTCCACTTTAGATTTCACAAAACCTATAAAATTGCATGCTCCAAAATGTAAGCCATAAAGCAAACTATTGACCATGGTTAGTAGAAATGCTTCAATATTTGTACAATTGTAACAAATGTACCATGTGTATATAAAATGTTATTAATAGAGGAGAGGGGAAAAAGTTAGGGCATTGGATATATGGGAATCTCCTATATTCTCTATGTGACTTTCCTGTAACCTAGAGTATCTTTAAGATAAAATGAAAAAAAAAAAAAAAGACACTGGGGGAGTATATGGAAGAAAATGTCATTGCACATACAAGACAAGTGATCTTACAGTGATGAAAGACATAAGGTCTAATTTTTTTTATTTAAAAATTTCTTTTAGTTTTTGTATTTTATTTGTTAATTTAAAAACTATCATTATTATTTCATATTCTTACTATTTTTACTTGGTTATTTACTTGGCTTCATCTTTGGATAGGTTTTGGATAATAGGAGTTTCACAACTGTGGCAGGGGAGGACCATTGGTGTGGGGTGTCAGTGATGGGGAATTCATGGGAGGGGGTTCACCTGGGGCATGCCTCTAAGGCATATGAATGTGTTCAAATGTTCATGGGGCATTGTCATGGTGGGTTGGGATCTACACAATAACTGAAAGAATATCAAATTCCCATCCTGGGGTATTCTGCTACCTTCTCTAATGGGACAGCAAGAATCCCCTGAGTAGAGGGGCGGTGCCTAGTGAAGAAGGACAGGCCATTGTGCTGGGCTCCTGATATTGATGAATGTACTGATGAACCTTTTTTTTTTCAAATTGAAACTTAGCCTAGTATTATATGTTACTTAAGAGTTACCTCCTGAGGACCTCCCTGTTACTCAAATGTGGATTCTAAGACAAACTCAGCATATAATTGTACTGCCTTCCCCCCAGCATGGGACATGACTCCCAGGGATAAGCCTCCCTAGCATCAAGGGATCATTACCAAGCACCAACTAGCAAAGCTGCTGGAAAAAGACCTTGACCATAAGGGGGAAATGGTAAATACATATGAGTTTTTATGCCTAAGAGATTTCAAAGTGAGGTGGGAAGTCATTCCACAGGTTACACTTATGCACAACTCAGCAGGATCTCATTGACTGCCACATTAATAGTGCCACAATTAATGGGTCTCCTGATGCTCTGGAGACACCCAGACACTAGAGGCAGGACAGAGAGCTCAGGAGATTGGTGACCTGCCAGTGCACCTTACCTTGGAATTTATGCTCCCCAGTGTGACAGAGTTGGACTCATTTGTGGTTTCCCTACATACGGCTCTTCTGCCTCTTCTATTTGAACCTCTAGGTAGTACTATATTTGATAAATATATGTTCCAGAGATTTAAATCTTTGGTCCATCCATGTGCTAGTTGGACCCTGAATCTCAGCAGAGTTGTAACACCTACTCTCCAGTTCATTGGACTCACCCAGAACAACTAACAAGGTGATGATGATGGACAATGCTCATCCAAGGGAACAGAGAGTCTCCGACTGCAAGCAAGATAATTCCATCCATCTGCCCCATGGAATCTAAGTACCCTCTGAATTAAAGGTTGATTGGGCATCACCATTGCAGAATCCTCAGTATTGGGGAACAAACAATGAACTAAAGCAGACTTACAGTTATTCTACTAGAGACAATGTTATTCTAGGAATGGATGAATTTTTATCATTGATGTGGAGGCAGTGGCCACCTGAGGTTCTGAGGGGAAGGAGAGGGAAACATAGGTGTAATAAGGGGACATTTTCAGGACATTGGAATTGTCCTACATGATGTTGCAATGACAGATACTGGCCACTATATATTTTGTCATAACCTACAAAATTGCATGGAACAGAATATAAACTATAATGTAAAGTATAATCTATGGTTAGTTGCTTGCTTCAATATGTGTTTATCAATTGTAAAAAATGTACCACACTAATGAAGGATGTTGTTAATGTGGGAAAGTGTGGGAGGGGGAGAAAGTGGGGCATATGGGAATCCCTTATGTTTTTTAGGTAACATTTAGGTAATCTAAATGGTCTTTAAAAAAAAAAAAAAGAGAAATAAAAAAAATAATGCTACAATACAAGTTCCTGCTTGTGAGTTGCAAGACCAGTAACCTTTATTTTGAAACCTGAGTGAATTACATGCTTCATTCACATCTATGTACTTGTAGTGTTTTGAAAACAATGTTAAAAGAGAAGTTTCATATACTGAGCTGTGAAATCATATTTTCTTAGTTTAGAAAACTAAGTGAATTACATCCTACTTTCACTTCTATATGCTTATATTCACTTATAATGTTTGCATACATGTTTCATCATGATACCATTATCTTGCTTAGTTTTGAGGAAATTACTTGCTTTAGTCACTTGTATGTGCTTATCTTGACCTACAAATAATGATATAACACAAGTTTCTTTTAGAGAGTTGTGAAACTATCATGCATAGTTTTGAAAACTGAGTGAATTACATACTTCATTCACTTCTATGTGCTTATCTTCCCTTACAAACCATTTTTATTCATTTCATTTAGTGATATGAGAAACCAGTATCTTGCTTAATTTTGAAAACTGAGTGAAATACATGCTTCATTCAATTCTATAGATAATCTCTTGCAGGCAATGTTAAAATCAAGTAGAATCTAGTGAGTTGTGAAGCCAGTATCTTACATATATTCAAAATCTGAGTGAATTACAGGATCCATTTGCATCTATATGCTTATGCTCACAATGTTAAAACACAAGTTTCATCTGTGAAATCAGTATCTTTCTTTGGTTCAAAATCTGAGTGACTTACATTCTTCATACACTTCTTTGTGCTTATCTAAACTTGCTAATAGTGTTAAAACACAAGTTTCATGTAGTGAGCTGCAAAACAATTATCTCACTTTGTTTTGAAACATGAGTGAATTACATGCTTCATTCACTTATATGTACTTGCATTGAATTGAAAACAAGGTGAAAATACAAGTTTCACCTATTATGCTGCAAAACCAAGTTTTGCTCAATTTTGAAAACTGAATGAATTACATGCTTCATTGTACCCTATATGCTTATCTTCCATTACAAACACAAGTGTTAAAACACAAGTTTCATTTAATGAGCTGTGCAAAGAAAATATTGCTTCATTTTGAAAACTGAGTCCACTACATGCTTCATTCATGTCAAGTGCTTACCTTTCCTTATGGTGTTAAAAGACAAGATTCATCTAGTTAGATGTGAAACAATATCTTGCTTAGTTTTGAAAACTATGTGAATTACATGCTTCAGTCACTGCTACGTATCTGTATTAACTTTAAAACAATGTTAACCATTCTATCTGTCTAAGTCTTTTGATTGAGGAGTTCAATCCATTAACATTCATTGTTATTATTGTAAAGGCATTACTTACTTCACCCATTTTGCCCTTCAGTTTCCTGTTGTCATACTGCTCTATTGTCTGTCTTTGTATCCTTTAGTTTACTCTTCCTAATAATCTTCATTTCTAAACTCTACTCCAAATCGCTCACCTTTGTTTTACTATCCTTTATTTCTTTTGTAATATTTTCTATAAATTCTTTGAAGTTATTAAGAGAGTTGTGAGATTATCACTGATTAATTATTTTAAATCCTGTATCTCTTCAGGATATTTTGTTTCTTCTTTTGGTTAAGCCATATCTTCATGTTTCCTATTGTAGCTTGTAATTTTTCTGTTGTCTAGGCATCTGACTATGTTGGTGAATTTACTCTGATGGCCAAGTTCTCTCTCTGCCTATTTTTTCACTACTTTTTGTCTATATGTTTTCTACAAGAGACCCACCTCAGACTAAGGCCACAACCAGGTTAAAAGTGAAAGGTTTGAAAAAGGTATTCCATGCAAGTAGTAACCATAAAAGAGCTGAAGTAGACCAGATAAATATAAAATAACAATATTATAGTATATGAACAATAATTATTCAGTCCAACTAATAATTGTACCTATGATCAGTATTCTGAAAGTTTCTTCATACAAATAAACACTTGCTTTTAATTGAGGAGGACTGGAGAAGAGATATATTTTTGGATACTTCATTTTTTTAACCCTTTCTTATGCATATTCATCAATCAAAATAATCCATCTGGATCAATAATGATTTGGCCTGACTATGTTGCAAAAGATTTTGAATTTTTCTGTCTCATAATATTATGAGTTGGTATATTGTTATAGGCTGTAATTCATTCCAATAAGATGTGAAGAATTTCCAAATAGGAATTTGATTATCAAAAAGAATTATGGCTTAAGAGAAAATTAAATAACTAAACCAGTAATTAATTTCCTTCTTAGATATTATTATGTCTAATATTTAGAGCTCTAATATAAAAATTAGAAATATGTTATATTTAATTTCTATTATATTTGAATTATTATTTACATTTATAAAGGTTTGTTACTATACTATTTATTTCTTATAATTGATTATATTAAATCTAACCTGGCCTTGCACTCTCTTTTAAAATTTATAATTCCTTTCAATCTCTTTTTCTATTTATTTGCAATTTACAATAAACATCTTTTCAACAGCTAAAAAAGCCATTGATTATACACTTTGGATAGATCAAATGGTATGTGAATAGATCTCAATAAAACTGCTTAATAAACAAATTTTTAAAATGTGCAAGAATAGACAGAAACAGCAGCTATGTACAGCAGGGGTAACAGTTTGAGAGGGGAGGAATTTCAACATTTGTTTCTCTGTTTTTATTTATTATTATTATTGAAATAATGAAAATGCTTTAATAATGATTGAAGTGATGAACACAGGATTTGTGATTATATGAAATACCATTGATTGTACAGTTTGGATAAGTTGTATGTTTTATAAATATATATCAATAAAATTGATTTGTTTTTTTTTTTTAAACAAAGTTAAAACACAAGTTTCATGTAGTGACATGCAGCACAAGGGTATTGCTTAGTTTCAAAAACTGAGGGAATTACATTCTTCATTGACTTTCACGTACTTGAGTAGAGTTTAAAACAATGTTAAAACACAAGTTTCAGATAGTGAGCTGTGAAAGTATTACCTCGCTTACTTTTGAAACTGAATGAATTACATGTTACATGCACATCTCTTTGTTTATCTTCACTTACAATGTTAAAACACAAGATTCATGTAGTGAGCTGTGAAACCAGTATCTTGCTTAGCTTGGAAACCTGAGAAAAATACATTCTTCTTACACTTATATATGCTTATCTTCACTTACAAACATGTTAAAACACTAGTTACATCCAGTGAGATGTGAAATGAGTATCTTGCTTATTTTTTAAAAGAGAGTGAATTACATGCTTCATTCACTTCAATGGGCTTATCTCCACTTACAAACAATTCAAAAGAAGTTACCTTTATTAAGTGGTGAAAACATTATTGTGCTTAGTTTTGAAAACTGTGTGAATTGCATGCCTCATTCACTTCCATGTACTTGTATTGGCTTGAAAACTATGTTAAAACACAAGTTTCATTTAATTAATTGCAAACCCAAGATCCTCATTTATTTCAAAAACTGAATCCCATGCTTCAGTCATTTCTATGTGCTATCTTCACTTAGAAACCGTGTTAAAACCCAAGTTTCAGCTAGTGAGCTACAAAACCAATATGTTCCTTAGTTTCAAAACTGAGGGAATTGCATGCTTCATTCATTTCTATGTACTGGAATTGACTTGAATACAATGTTAAAACACTAGTTTCACCTAGTGAGTTGGAAATCTGTATATTTCTTAGTTTCAAAAACTGAATGAATTATGATTCATTGACTTCTAAGAACACTTATTGATGGAAAACATTATTAAAACACAATTTTCTTTAAGTAAGCTGTGAAACTAGTATTTTGCTTAGTTTAGAAAACAGTGATTTGCATGCCTCGTTTATTTCTGTGTGCTTAAATTGACTTTAAAACAATGTTAATACACAAACTTTATCTTGTGAGCTTTGAAAAATATCTTGCTTAGTTTTGAAAACTGAGTGAATTAATGCTCCATTCAATTCATGTGCTTGTCTTCAACTACATTAAAACACAAGTTTCATCTAGTGAGCTGGAAAACTGGTATCATCTTTAGTTACCATAGCCAAGTGAATTACATGCTTCATTCACTTTAATGTACTTCTATTGCCTTGAAAACAATGTTAAAATTCAAGCTTCAGGTAGTTCATTAAGACACTATGACATTGAATGAATTACATTTTTTTCACTTCCATGTACTTGTAATTTTTTAAAAACAAATTTAAAGCCAATTTTCATGTAGTGACTGTGAAACCAGTGTTCCTTAGTTTCAAAAACTGAGTTACATGCTTCATTCACATCTATGTGGTTATCTTCTCTTACAAACAAGGTTAAAACAAGTTTCATTTATTGAGATGTGAAACCAGAATCTTTCTTAATGTTAAAATTAGAGTGAATTACATTTTTTATTCATTTACATGCACATGTATTGACTTGAATACAATGTTAATACACAAGATTCATCTAGTGTTGCTGCAAAAAAGGGCCTTGCTTAATTTCAAAAACTGAGTGAATTACATACTTCATTCACTTCTTTATCCTTATCTTCACTTACAATATTAAAAATCAAGTTTCATCTAGTGACCTGAGAAATCAGTATATTGGTTAGTTTATATAACTAAGTGAATTACATGCTTCATTCACTTCTTTGTACTTGTATTGACTTGAAAACCATGTTAAAATATGTAGTGAACTGAGACACCAGGATATTGCTTAGTTTCACAGACTGACTACATGCTTCATTCTCTTCTATGTGTTAATCTTCACTTACAATGTAAAAACACAAGCCTCATCTAGTAAATTTTCACATTAGGATTATGCTTAGTTTAAAAAACTCAGTGGATTACATGCTTCATTCACTTCTATATGCTTACCTTCACTTACAAACAATGTTAAAACACAAGTTTCAGACAGTGAGATGCAAAACCAGTATCTTGTTTTTTTGAAAAATGAGTAAGTTACATACTTCTTTTGCTTCAATGGGCTTATCTTTACTTAGATACAATGTTAAGACACAAGTTATATCTCATGAGTGGCAAAACAAGTATTGTGCTTAGTTTTGAAAACTGAGTGAATTAAAATGCCTCTTTCACTTCCATGTAAATGTATTGTCTTGAAAACAATGTTAAAACACAAGATTCATGGCATGTACTGCGTGGCAGTTTGATGTAATTATGAATTCCAAAAATATAATTGAATCATGCTTGTAAACTGATCTGTTAATCTGGGCACGATTAGGTTAGGATTAGGGCATTGAGCCCCACCCCTTAGTGGGTAGGGAATCAAATATAAAAGGCAAGGCAAAGGACAGTTGAAGCAGTCTTTTGAAAAGTAGTTTTGATGTTAGAAAGAAGGCCCCAGGAGAAGAGAAGCAAGCTGTTCACCTGATCGTCTACAGCTGACCTTGTGGAGGAAACAGGAGCTAAGCCCAGAGGGAAATGCAGCCCCGGGAAGAGAGGAACCCCAGAAGCCTGAGCCCTGGCAAACTCCAGCAGCTGTCTTGTTCTAAAACGTGGCAATGGACTGTGGTGAGAGAAGAAACTTAACACTTTATGGCCTGGTATCTGTAGACTTCTACCCCAAATAAATACCCTTTATAAAAACCAACCCATTTTTGGTATTTCACATTAGCACCCCTTTGGCTGACTAATACATACTGCAACACAGGGTCTTGCTAAATTTCATATTGAGTCAATTACATTCTTCATTCACTGTTATGTACTTATCTTTACTTATAAACAATGTTAGAACACAAGTTTCATCTAGTGTGTTGTGAAACAAGGACCTTGCTTAATTTCAAAACAGTGAATTGCATGCTACATTCACATCTATATATTTGTATAGACTTGAAAACAATGTTAAAACACAAGTTTCATCTAGTGAGCTGTGAAAACAGTATGATGCTTAGTTTCAAAGCTGAGTGAATTACATGTATAATTCACTTATATGTATTTGTATTCACATGAAATAATATTAAAACACAATTTCACCTAGTGAGCTGTGAAACCAAGTTCTTGCATAGTTCCAAACCTGAGTGAATTATATGCTTCATTCAAGTTTTAAGTAGTTAGGTCAAAATAGTATCTTGCTTATGAGTTTTGAAAATGGAGTGAATTGCATACTTTTTTAACTTCTCTGTACTTTCATTGACTTGAAAACACTGTTAAAAAACAAGGTATCCTGGCAAATAGAAGAGACAGCATCTCAATTCCAATTGAGAATAAAGGCTAGGCTAGTGTAGAAGAGACCATTTCAGAAAATAACAACAGGGATAATTTGTGTACATTATCCTGAAGAACTTCCTTGGTAGTGATGGGGTAGCTGTATTGGAAAGCACAGATACATTGCCTAAAATCTTAAAAATATAATTGGGTAAAGTCTTAAAATACTAGTGGAGATAGGAATAATTTTAGAGTTTCTCTTTTCTGGGTAAAAAAACATGTGAAACTTTCCTGAGACATCATAGGACCTGCAATGGTCCAGGAACTGACAGCAGGCAGGACAGCAGGTGAGTGAGGAGGGGCTGCACTGGAGAGGGTGGCAGGCTAGTACATTTCAGGATCAAAAGGACATGATAGGGCCAAGACACTTATGAAAAAGTTAGTGCACAAAATGAGTTTTTCCCCAACCATTCATGTAATCATGAGATGACACTGATTCCCATCACCCATTTATATAATAATAAGAATGAATTGGTGAAAAAAATGATGAATATGTACTGAATAGGACTTCCAAAGAGATACAGGAATCACAGTATGAGATTTTAAGGTAAGAGAAAAGGGAAAATTGGCAGAGATCTAAAACTTTAATGAGAAAAGCAAAGAGAATCATCCCAGATAGAGGAACATCAAAGAAAGGAAAACAAACATTTCTTAAATATCACACATATACTCAAAGAACATACTTGAAAAAAGGCAAAAGGAAAAAGAAATAACTAAAACCTTTTTAAATCAGTAAAGAGTACCTGAAAGCTATAGAAAAGAGATCCAAATTGCTAAAAATAAATGTTACTAGTAAAGGTAATGAAGTGAATGATATGAAAAATTTTATGATTTAATTCAATAAATATTTTAATAAGAGAAACTTAATTTAGAGTTTGAGAATGCTCACTGAGTGTGTGGTTAAAGAAATGTATAAATAAAAATTATTTAACAATGTTCCTTCACACTATCTGTAAAACAAAGATAAATATTTACTATCAGCCAAAAAAAAAAAAAAAAAAAAAGAAGAAGAAGAAACAGAATCCTAATATGGTGATGCTTCCTTAACTGGTTGAGATACTGGAGAATACCTGCACAGCCTTTGGGAACTCCAATATAGCTCTTATAATATTTTAAACACAAAAATTCTTTCTCAAATATCATAGCAAGAGATGGAAAATTTTTACATATATGTCTTACCCACAGATGAACAAACAAGAATTCATATGGCCAAATGCAAATATTCACAAGGACATATATTAAGTGAAGGAAGTCAAAGTAAACTCATTTCATAATGGTCTCCAAGGTGGAATTAATGGGAATTATGTCATGAAATGGAGATTAAATGTTTTACAGAAAACTTACAGTCAGTCTTGAGATGATGTAACAAAGTCTTTAATGCTCCCAAATCATCCATACATCCATTCATTCAAAAATACATTGTTCAAAATATGTACAAATTCTCAGCAAAGCAAAAGTAGTGAGTTATGTCCTTTGTGCCTTTAGAATGGGTGAGTGCTCTGCTCAGGCTCTCCCTTTTGATCTCTTAAAGAGCTACTAGGAAGCAGGTGTTCTGTATCTTCAATGTCACTTTAATTTATAAAAGCATCCATTGCCATGCAGCAGCAGGTTTGACATTGCCCAGCTCCTTCTGGTCTGTGTGGACAGATCAGTTTAGTGCTGTGGTTAAAATTTAGGTATCTCTTTGTTTCCACACATCAAAACCACATTGCCCCACATCTCTGTAAAAAAATAATCTGATATCTGATATCCATTCACCAATCATTTGTCTTCCATATATTCAGAAATTAAGTGGCTTGAAGAGAGGTTATTTAGTGGGTCCTCTCAAATCCCAGCACCAGTAATGGACTAGGCATTAGTCCAGGTATTACAAATATAAATGGACAGTTGAATGAAAAGTAATATTCTTGCCCCCCTGCCTCTGACATTCTAGCAATATTCAGATAGAAAAGCAAAGATGAACTGTATTAGTCAATCAAAGGGGTGCTGATGCAAAACACCAGATATCTGTTGGCTTTATAAAGGGTATTTATTTGGGGTAGAAACCCACAGTTACCAGGCCATAAAGCATAAGTTACTTCACTCACCAAAGACTGTGCCACATGTTGGAGCAAGATGGCTGCTGACATCTGCAAAGGTTTAGGCTTCCTGGGTTCCTGTCTTCCCGAGGTTTGTTTCTCTCTAGGCTCAGGTCCTCTGCTCTCTCCACAAGGCCAGCTGTAGATTATCAGGCAAATGGCTCATCACTCTTCCCAGGGCCTCTGCTGTGTCCTATTGAGATTTCTTTCCTTCTTCACATCTGCTTATCTATGTGTTTACTTCACAGGCTCCAGGATCAAAACTCCAAACTCCCTTCCCTATGGTGAAGTTTCTCTGTGAGTCCCCACCAAGACCACTTGTTGGGGACTCAAAGTCCTACTGATATGGCCCAATTAAAGCCTCAATCATTATTTAATCAAGTAAAAGTAAAACCTCTGAATCCAATATAGTCTAATATGCCCAGAGGAACAAAGCAGTTTAAAAACATAAACTGATATCTATTTTTTTAAAATTTATAAACAATATCAAACTGCTACACCAACCATGGTATAAAACAAAATAGCTTTAATATGAGCAAAGTATAAAACTTAAACTATAAATCATAAGCCTACCCTCTCATAATGGACCATATTTAAAATAAACCTTTCTTGATGTTCAATATCAATATATCCAAAGAAATTCAGTATGTTGAAGATAGAAACGTTTCCACAATTCTACAAGAAATTTATACATGAAAGCAGCACATCTTGAAAGAAAAAAAAGCTAAACCAATATTCATATGCTAATTATTTGCCTTATATTGCAGAAAATAAATTATTTATAAATAAAAGAAATACCTTAGAGGCAGATCAAAATGCACAATTGTGCTGTCTGCCATGAAGATAATGCTCTGTTTATCTATCCCTCCACAGTCCATTGCAGAAGCCACTGGGCACATGTAACTATTGAGCTCTTGAAATTTGGCTAGTTCTGCTCAGGGACTGAACATTTAGTTTTATTTGATTTAAATCATCATCGATATAAATTTAACAGCTACATGTGGCTGCTGCTTATGGTACTGCACAGTACAGACCTAGAATCTTGGAGGGTGCAATGAAAACTAGTAAAATAGATTCAAGACAAAAATGGTAAAAGGCCATTGAGCCCAAAATAGGAGGTGAGATTAATGAGATCAAAGCTGATGCAACAAAATTTCACGTTGCTTTGATACAACAAATGCCTGAACGTAAAGAGAACTTATAAAAATATAGATGAATGAGGTCTGCTAACAGATTACTGATTGGAGACCTCAGCAGATTTCCCAAATTTTAAGACACAGTGAGGTCCACCCATTTCTCCAATACATTCCAGAGGAAATGAGTGTACATTTTTCTTAATGTCCTTCACTTTCTCTCTTTTTGGGCACATACACCCTCCATTTTGTGGTTAATAAGCCTAAGAAAGGCTATATTCCAGGAGTCACACCCTGAATACACAGATAATAAACCTAGTCAGGGCTTCATTCTGTGGGATACTCACTGTTCCTCTTGATTGGATTACCAGACAATTATAGAATTATAACTGCCATATGAAGTTGGAGAATAAAGAGGTAGGGCCATTCTGAAGGGCAGGTGGAATGATTCATTCATTCCTTTATTCCTTCATAAATGCTGCTGACTGCATTATTGTGTAAGGAACTATTCTAGGTCTTGGAGATGAAGAAGTGAGCCAAAGACACTGGCTCACTATAGAGAAAAGGCTGGACTTCACTGAAATAAATCTGGAAATTCAATAAGTGTAAGGTGAATAAATACAAACCTTTCAATATGTATATCCATGTGACCAAAATAAAACAGGTTCCTGGGATGAAGGAAGGAAGATGGGAATGGTAGTAGAGGCCACAGAGTACTCAGATTAAATTGTGGGAGTTATTAGCTCCCGTAACAAGATGGAAACAAGATGATTTTAGACTTGTTTTTGGTAAGGAGAAATCAAGTAAAAATTCTGATGTATAGCATAGTGTAGGACATAATTTAATTGCTATTTTATTCACAATTAAATTTAACATTTGCCATTTTGCATTTTTATTTTTCTCTGACTATGGTGTCATATCTTGCATGAAATAGAATATGAAAAACAAATGTTCATTTAAATTTTAAACTATTAATGTTAATATTCACATGTGTTCATTAAAATATATGTTTTGGGTAGTGGGTGTAGCTCAGTGGTTGAGTGCCTGCTTTCCATGTACAAGGCCCCAGGTTCAATTCCTGGTGCCTCCTAAAATATATATGTTGCAGTTGGGCAGTTTGATGTAATTATGAATTCCAGAAATATAATTGGAGCATGCTTGTAAACTGATCTGTTAATCTGGGCATAATTAAGTTATGATTAGGGTGTTGACTGGGCCACCTCAATAGGGCATTGAGCCTCACCCCTTGGTGGTTGGGGGAATCGAATATAAAAGTCAAGGCAAAGGTCAGAGGAAGCAGTTTTTGAGAAGCAGTTTTGATATTAGAAAGAAGGCCCCAGGAGAAGAGAAGCGAGCCATTCACCTGATCATCTACAACTGACCTTGTGGAGGAAACAGGAGCTAAGCCTGGAGAGAAACACAGCCCTGGGAAGAGAGGAACTGAAGAAGCCTGAACTCTGGCAAACGTCGGCAACTGTCTTGCTCCAACACGTGGCAATGGACTTTGGTGACAGAAAAAACTTATGCTTTCTGGCCTGGTAACTGTGGACTTCTACCCAAAATAAATACCCTTTACAAAGACCAACCCATTTCTGGTATTCCACATTAGCACCCCCTTTGGCTGACTAATACAATATATATTTATATTTCAAAGTAACTTGGATTTCTTTGAATAAAATATCATGCAGTTTTTGTGCTTGTGATTACACTTTTTTATTGTTGTGAAGTCACATAAAATTAACCATTTTAAAGTATACAATCGTGACATTTAGTATATTCACAATGTTGGACATCAGCTGTATCTAAAGCCAGAACATTTCTGACATTCCCAAAGGAAACCCCATCCCCACATAGTCACTCCCCATTCCCCACTCCTACCAAATCCTGCTGACTAGTAATCTTCTTTCTGATATCTATTCTTGATATTGCATATACATGGAATCATTTTAAAAATGTGAGCTTTTAGGTCTGTCTTCTTTTACTTAACATGTTAACATGTTTGTCTGATGTTGTATCATGTACTGTTGTTGTACCTAATTGTAGCTGAATAGTTTTAAAATCACTTCTTCAACACTACCGTTTAATGAATTATTGACCGCGTCTAAACATGTGAAACAGGATTTCAAATAAACAGGAATTCCATAAATCAGTGCTATGATTTCTCTATTACTATATTTATATTATTATAAATTGAAAATAATGGTAGTTAAGATAATACCCACATGTTTAATTTGTATAGCATACTTTATCTAAAAATAAAAAAGACTTGGT
Organism: Tolypeutes matacus; assembly: GCA_026826555.1. Taxonomy (NCBI): domain Eukaryota; kingdom Metazoa; phylum Chordata; class Mammalia; order Cingulata; family Chlamyphoridae; genus Tolypeutes; species Tolypeutes matacus. The sequence continues at coordinate 1,438,739 of JAKSZT010014743.1, read as the reverse complement.
GGCCTTTATCACAAGTGGAAAAATTATCAATGCATTCTTTTTGTTTCGTTTTTGGATTTCTGACACACACTGGCACATAGGTTACATATGTGCAGTTTTCAACTGGAGATAGAAACAGGTTTAAAAAAAACAAAAACTCAAATAATTGTGTTTCTGGAATTAACAATTTGTTAAAAATCTTCTATTACCATTTGCTAAAATATCCGCAATGATTATTCAATTAGTATTTCAGTTTATCAGACCTTGTTAAATTAGTATGTGTCAAATCTATTTTTACAGTCTGTGGTACAAAGAAAGGATATTCTGCCCCTCACAGCAAGGTGTGTATTGTAGAATGATAGAGACAGGGGCATACAGAAAACACTTGGCTCAATGTACTCATAAAGGTAGAACAAGATGCTGATAATATCTCAGAGAAGGCCTCATATGCGCCCCGCGGGGACCACGCAGCCACTCCCACTAAGGCCTGCAAATGCGGTGGTGGGGGCGCAGACTGTCCCACCGTGGCCCGGGACCAGCTGTGGCGCCAGAGGGCGTGGTGAGGGGAGGAACTGCCCGAGGGGAGGGGCGGGCCGGCTGCCGCAGGGCTCCAGAGCCTAATGCTCCGCGCCTCAGGGCCGTGCGTGGGCGACCTGGAGGAGGAGGCAAGAAGGGGTAGCAGGTGAGGTGCCACGGGCCCACGAGGGGCCGGGGTTGAGCGAGAAGACCCTGGGGCCCTGGTGGGAGTGGGGACCAGGCAGGGGTGGGCGCGGGCCTGACTTGGATGGTGAGGGCAGGCGGGGTGTCCAGAGAGCAGAGTGCGGGGGCCTCGAAGGACGGTGGCGGTGCCTGGGGGAAGCCGGGGGTGTGGGGCCTCCAAAGGGAGGCTCTGCCGGTCCCAGGGCGCAGTTAGAGCGCTCGCGGCGTGGCTGCCAGGGGTTTCCAGGGCCAGGAGGGCGCCTGCGGGGACTCGGCTGTGGTCCGGGTGGGCCGAGCGCGGGGCGGGGAAGGGCCGTGGGTCTCCGAGGTGGGGAAGCGGCCCGGGGCTGAGGGACGCCAGAGAGCGAGGTTCATTCGGGAGCAGCGGGGGCCGCGCGCACGGGGAGTAGGACGCCAGCCCGCGGGACAACACCCGTGTGGTCCCAAGCCCCCGCCCCATCGTTCAGGCGCCGTGACTCTTCAGAAGCACTTCCTCGGACGCAGCGTTTTGCTGGCCCCCACACCGCTTCAGTGGCCGTGGACTGCACCTGCGGGCCTAGGGCCCTTCTGTGGGGCGAGCCGGCCAGCAGCCTCGGCAAGGACTCCGCGCCGCCCAGGCCATCGTCGTCTCTTCGAGGGGCGCTGGGGGGGACAGGTGGAGCCGAGTTGGGGGCCAGAAAGTTTTCGAGGATTGGTAATTTGAAGCCAATTTGGTGTAAGGTTGATTTAGAGAAATGTACGGTTTACTCGACTTCATCTTTTGGATACAAAGCAAAACCTGTGCTTGTCTTTAGGGAATGCTCACTTGGTAGAGCTTTGCATGATTTCCGTGACGTTACTTCTTGGCAGTTGGATTTAGGAAATAGTTCAACAAGGCACTTTGGTTTTTGTCGTTTTAGAAACGTGGCTTTAATTAACAGGCCTAGAGTAATTGAGAAAGAACACATATTAAGAAGATGGGAAATAGAAATGTGAGTTGAGCACTACCATTGCAATAGAAAATGAGTTTTAATCAAATGTTTATCTTTTTCAAAATAAATAATAATGTGGAGGAAAAAAAAGAGCTCAGAGGAGGCAGGGCTCAATTCTGATTGGAAGGAAAAGAGAATGCTTTTCAGAGCTTGCAAAATTTAAGTTTTGAAGGATGGACTTAGGGCCATAAATGCAGGGAGGTAATAAAAAGAAAAACGGAAAAAGATTTCAACAGTGATGCTATCTTGTCTTGATCTTTTCTTTATTGTGAGGCATTTTATTTGATTTGAACTCTGCTTATTATAGATTTTTAAAAAAATATTCTATTTCTTCTTGGGTCAGATTTTGTAATTTGTATATTTCTAGAAATGTATCCAATCTACATTATTTAAGTTTTTGGTTTACAATTGATCACAGTATCTTCTTGCAATCCTTTTTTTTTTTTTATTTTTCTGAAGTCAATAGTAATGTCCCTACATTTTAGTTTTTGGTGTTTTCTTTTTTCTTTGTCAGTCTAGCTAAAGGTTTGAAAATTTTATTGATATTTTCTTATACCCAACTTTTGGTTTTGTTAATTTTGTCTATTGTGCCTGGATATGTTACCTCTCAGATCAATGATCAGAGCACCCCATCCCATTATCACTCCCATGATGTGTATTTTGGTGCACTTGATGGTGTACTGTAGCTGTGTTAAACTATTTTTGCTTTTAATATTTCTTTTTTCTTTCTGCTCCTCATCCTGACTCAATTCAATTGTCTTGTCTTCAAGTTCACTGGTTCATTCTTGTGCCAGCTCCTATCTGATCTTGAAACCCTACTGATCATTTTTCATTTCAATTATTGTGGCCTTCACCTCCACTACTGTTTGGTTCCTTTTAAAATTTCTGTCTCTTTACTTAGACACTCATATTACTCTTTCATTGTTTTCTTGTATTTCCTATATTCCTATATTTCTTATATTGCTCATCCATAGGTTTTTCTCTCGACTTTCCTTTATATCCTCATTTTTTTAAGATCATTTTTTAAAGGTTTTCTTTGGTATGTCCACATTCTTGTCTTCATTGTTTGTGTTTTCTATTTTGTATTTTCTTTCTTTGAATGGACCATTATTTCCTGTAAATTTGTCTTGTACTCTTTTGTTGCACATTGTACATTTTAATATTTTAAAATGCTAACTCTGGGATTTGTTCCTTGAGATGTCTGTTTCTTTATTTTTATTTTTAAATTTTTAATTCAAACTTTATTTAAAATTCAAAAGATAAAATTACATACAAAAGGCAGCTCAACAAGTTATGGAAGTATTACTCCTAAAAAGTTCTGTTCAGGCCTTTTTATTTCATCTAATCCCAAAAACACTCTCAATTGTTCCTCCCTTGTTCAGAAAGATACACAGATGAACACAGATTAAATTACACCATCAGGGTCTACTTATTAATTTAAAAAAATGAAGATGAGGAAAAAATGTTTAATCATATTCATATTTCATAAACCAAATCTCATATTTTAACCTTTAGCATTAACATAGTTCCTTGTTTGATATTGCTGCAAAAACATTAAAATATTGTTAACTATAGTCTATAAGTTATATTAGTTATATTTTTCTCATGTGTCACCATTCTTAACACAGTGTGGTAGAATATTCCCATATTTATATTATTAACCACAATCCTCATCTACTCCCCAAATCATTGTTTTACATTCCCAATATTATCCTCCAGCTGTCCTGCAACTAACATAATCTTCCTAGGCTATTTATTTCAGTTACAATCACATCCATAAATCAACAGGGTTTGTTACATTCATTATGATGTTATCATCAAGGCCAACCATTATCATATATTTACATTCAACCTTATTAAATACTCAGCATACATCCAGCTTATTCTCCTCCTGCTCATCCCACATTCCAGCTCCCACCAACCTACACTTCATAGTCCAACTCCATACGTCTACTCATTGTACTCAGTGCATATCAGTGAGACCATACAATATCCATCCTTTTGTGTCTGGTTTATTTCATGCAACATAATATCCTCAGGGCTCTTCCATGTTGTCATGTGTTTCCCCAGCTTTTTCTTAGAGTTGAATAATGTTCCATTGTATGAATATACTGCATCTTGTTTCTCCATTCATCAGTTGATACTTGGATTATTTCCATCTTTTAACAACATGATTAATGCCACTATGAACATTGGTGTGCAAATATCTCTTCCTGTCCTTGCTTTTAGGTCTTCTGAATATGTTCCTAGTAGAGGGATTTTGGATCATATGGCAATTCTGTATTTAACTTCCTGAGAACATCCAAATCATCTCCCACAGAGGCTGCACCATTTTATAGTCCCACCAACAGTGAAAAAGTGTTCCTATTTCTCCATATCTTCTCCAGCACTTGAAGTTTTCTGTTCTTTTATTAATGGCCATTCTGTATGCTGTGAGATGATATCTCATTGTAGCTTTGATCTGTAATAGCTAGTGGTGTTGAACATCTTTTCATGTGCCTTTTGGCCATTTGTATTTCCACTTTGGAAAATCTGTTTATTTCTTTTGCCCATTTTAAAATGAGGTTGCTTGTCATTTTGTCATTAAGTTGTGTGATCTCTTTAAATGGTTTCTGAAGATTTTTCCCATTGAGTAGGCTGCCATTTTACTTTCTTGACAAAGTCTTTTGAAGACCAAAATGATTTAAATTGGTGGCAGTACCATTTACCTATTTTTTCTTTTATTGTTTGTGCTTTGGTGTAAGGTCTGAGAAAACACCAAGCAGAAGATCTTGAAGATGTTTTCCTATAGCTTTCTCTCAGAGTTTTTTGTTTCTATTTTTTGTTTCAAAATGAGCCCTTGACTCATTTTGAATTAATTCCCACCACCATTTGTTGAATTGACTATTCTGATACAGAGTTGAGTGGGTTTGACATCCTTGTCAACAATCACTAGGCCATAGATATGAGTGCTTATTTCTGGGTACTTGATTCAATTCCATTAGCCAGTCTGTCTATTTTTATGCCAGTTCCATGCTGTTTTTACCATTGTAGCTAGATGATATGCTTTAAATCTGGAAGTGAGAGTCCTCCAACATTGTTCTTCATTTTTTAAAGATGTTTTTGGGTATTCAGGGGCCCTTATCCTTCCAAATAAATTTGAAAATTGGCTTTTCCAGTTCCACAAAGGAGGGTATTGAATTTTTTTTTTTTATCAGGATTGCATTAAATGTGAGGAACCACCCAACTATCCTCTACAATGGCTGGATCATTCTACATTCCTACCAGCAGTGGATGAGGGTTCTCATTCCTCCACATCCTGTCCAACACTTATAGTCCTGTTTTTTAATAGCCGCCAGTCTAATGGGCATAAGATGGTATCTCATTTCCCTAATTGCTAGTGATGGTGAGCATCTTTTTCATGTGCTTTTTAGCCATTTGTATTTCTTCTTTGGAGAAGTGTCTTTTCAGGTCACTTGCCTATTTTTTTAATGGCTTGTTTGTCTTTTTATATTCAAGAAATAGGGTTTCTTTAGATATGCTAGATATTAGGCTCCTATCAGATATATAGTTACCAAATAATTTCCCCATTGGGTAAGCTACCTTTTCACTTTCTTGACAAACTCCTTTGAGGTGCAAAACGTTTTAAACTTGAGGAGGTCCCATTTATCTATTTTTTCTTTCACTGCTGGTGCTTTGGGCATGAAGTTCATGAAACCATTTCTTATTATAGGGTCCTGTAGATGCTTCCTTACATTATCTTCCAAGGTCTTTATGGTCTTGGCTCTAATATTTAGATCTTTGATCCATCTTGAGTTGATTTTTGTATAAGGTGTGAGATGGTGTTCCTCTCTCATTCTTTTGGATATGGATATCCAGTTCTCCAAACACCACTTGTTGAAGAGGCCATTCTCTCCCAGTTGAGTTGGCTTGGTGGCCTTGTTGAATATCAGATAACTGTATATTGAAAGATCTATATCAGAGCTCTCAATTTGGTTCCATTGGTCAGTAGGTCTATCCTTGAGCCAATACCATGCAGTTTTGACCACTGTAGCTTTGTAGTATGTATTAAAGTCAGGTAGTGTGACTCCTCTGATTTCATTTTTCTTCTTCAATATATGTTTGGCTATTCAGGGCCTCTTGTCCTTCCAAATAAATTTCATTGTTAGTTTTTCTAATTCAGTATGTATGCTGCATTGATTTTTATTGGGGATGCATTAAATCTGTAGAATAGTATGGGTAAGATAGGCATCTTAATGATGTTTAGTCTTCCTATCCATGAACACAGAATATTCTTCCAATTATTGAAGTGTTCTTTGAGTTCCTTTAACAGTGCTGTGTAGTTTTCTGTGTACAAGTCATTTACATCTTTAGTTAAGTTTATTCCTAAGTATGTGATTTTTTAGTTACAATTGTAAATGGTATTTTTTTCTTGATTTCCTCCTCAGATTATTCGTTATTGGTGTATAGAAATGCTACTGATTTTTCAGCATTGATCTTATAGTCTGTGAGTTCAGTGAACTCATTTATAGTTCTAGAAGCTTTGTTGTAGTTTTCTCAGGACTTTCTATGTATAGAATTGTATCATCTGCAAATAGAGAAATTTTTACTTCTTCCTTTAATATTTGGATGCCTTTTATATCTTTTTCTTGCCTCAGAGCTCAAGGAAGTACTTGTAAGACAATGTTAAATAGGGGTGGTGTTAGTGGGCATCATTGTCTTTTTCCCGATCTTAGAGGGAAAGCTTTTAGGATTTCACCATAGTATATGATGTTAGCTGTGGGTTTTTCATATATGCCCTTTATCATGTTCAGAAAGTTTTCTTCTGTTTCTAAGTTTTGCAGTGTTTTTATCAGGAAAGGGTGCTATATTTTATTGAATGCTTTTTCTGCATCTATAGAGATGATCATATGATTTTTTTCTTTTGATCTGTTTATGTGGTGTATTACATTGATTTTCTTATGTTGAACATCTTTGCATACCCAGGATGAAACCCACTTGGTCATGGTGTATAATTCATATCATGTGTTGTTGAATATGATTAGCAATTATTTTGTTGAGGATTTTAGTATCTAGCTTCATCAGAGAAATTTGTCTGTAATTTTCCTTTCTTGTGGCATCATTTTTAACTTTGGTATTAGGCTAATGTTCACATCATAGAATGAGTTAGGCATTGTTGCTTCTACTTGTATTTTTTGGAAGAGATTAAGCAGGATTGGTGTTAGTTCTTTCCAGAATGTTTGGTAAAATTCACCTGTAAATCCATCTGGTCCTGGGCTCTTCTTAGTTAGGAGGTTTTTGATGATGGATTCTATCTCTTTACTTGTGATTGGTCTGTTCAAATAATCAGTTTCTTCTTTCATCAATGTAGGGTGCTTGTGTGTTTCTAGGAATTTGTCCATTTCCTCTAAATTATCCTTCTTGTTGGCATATACTTTTTCAAAGTATCCTCTTATGATACTCTTAATATCTGTTAGGTCAGCAGTGATATCCCCTTCCTCATTTCTGATTTTGTGTGTTTGCATCTTCTCTCTTTTTTTGTTTGTTAGTCTACATACGGGTTTGTCAATTTTATTGATCTTTTTGAAGAACCATCTTTTGGTTTTATTTTTTCTAGTGCTTTCTTATTTTGTATTTCATTTAGTTCTGCTCTAATTTTTGTCATTTCCTTCTTTTTATTTCCTTTCAAGTTGGTTTGTTGTTTGGCTAATTCCTCCAGGTGTGCAGTTAGGTCTTTGATTTTAGTTCTTTCTTCTTTTTTGATATATATGCATTTATGGCTATGAATTTCTCTTTCAGTACAGCTTTTGTTTCATCTGATAGGTTTTATTTTAATAATTTTTTAAGAAAGATACTTAGGTTACATAAAGGTTACACAAAAATTATAGGGTTTCCCATATGCCCCATCTCCCACACCTCCCACAACCTACCACATAAGCATACTTCATTAATGTGGCACATCAACTGCAATGGATATAGATATCCTGGAGCTTTGCCATTATGCATGGACCATAGCTCACATTGTAGACCACATTCTATCCCCCACAGTTCTACATATTATATGATGATATAAAATGTCATTGCAATGTCACTCAGGATAATTCCCTAGACCTGAAAAAGCCCCTGTATTATAACTGTTTTTCCCTATTCCTGACCCCAGAACCTCCAGTGGCCACTGGGTCCACATTAATGTTGTAATTTCTTCCATTGCTTGAATCACAGTATGTCTATAACAGAATACTGGTAAGTGCACTCTAGTCTGTATCTCTTCCCCCAATCCTGAGGAGTCTGGGATGGTGATGTCCACTCCACCTCCATGGCCTATATCTCATGGATAAGATGGATGAGATTATGCTGCCTGCAGCTGCAGACTTTCTCCATTCCCTGGGATGGCTGTTGTCCAGCATCATCTTCCTGCCAGGTGTCCTGGGTGAGTCGATTGAGTTGTAGAGTAGGAGTGGCAGCTCCACCAAGATTCAAGGCCCAGCTGGCACATGGATAGCTCAAAGACTCCAGTCTCTGGATGTATACCTACAAACTCCAGCACCACATATAGGTTTGAATAGAAGGGACAGATAAATCATGTGCAGGGAAGACATATTTGAGTCCAGTTCTGTCACTCTCAGGAGCACAGACTCCAAAGTAGGGCCCACTGGCAAGGCACCAAACTCCAGAGCTATCTGCCATGACATAGGACCTGGGTGTCTCCAGTCCCCAGGATACCCTCTATTTGGGGTGATATCCACTTTGGAAGCCTATGAGGTCCTACTGAGATACTGAGATGGGCATAAGTGTTACCTCTGGGATGAGCTCCCAATTCCCTTTGAAGACTCTTAGCCATATGAACTCATTTGTCTTTACCTTTTCCACCTCTTATTCAAGGTCTTTTTCCAGTCACATTGCCAGTTGGCAGTTGGTAGTAATCCCACAGTGCCAGGGAGGCTTATTCCTGGAAGTCTTGTCCCATGCTGGGAGAAAGGTAATACATTCATATGCTGAGTTTGGCTTAGAGAGAGGCCACATTTGAGCAATAAGGAGCCTCTCAGGAGGCACCCCTTAACACCCCATTACAATAGGCTAACTTTAAATTTCAAAAGCAAATACTCATAAGGTTTGTCATCAATAACAAGGGCCCATCAGTGGATCATAGTCCTTTGCCAGACACTGCCCCTGCACTTGGGCAACTGTTGCTGCTCCCTTGGAGAATGTGGCAGAGCTCTCCAGGCTGGGAATTCAGTATTCTCTCATTTATTGAGTGATCCTCCACCCACTGTGACCATACCCCATGAACATTCTCCACCCACTGTGACCATGCCCCATGAACATTATATATATTACATGTATATATAATGAACTTCCTCCCATGCACCCCCCACCCCTGACACCCCCCACCAATGATCCTCTCCCAACCCAGTTGTAACCCTTATGTGATCCAAAGCTTCTTTAAAGATGAAGCCAAACAATAGCCAAATACAATTAGTAGGTAAATGAAATAATATTGATAAGTTTAAGTGTAAGAGTTAAAATTCATGAAAACTTTAAAAAATAAAATCAAATAAAATGAAAAGATTGGGCTATTAAAAAAATGAAAAAAATGAAAAAAAATTTTTTTTACATTTTGCCTTTTATCACTGCAATATCTTGTGTCCAGTCTTTACCGTGGCACCTTCCCCCTCTCACTCTCCAGTGTCTCACTATTTTTCATTTTGTTTTCAAAGAAGTTTTAGGTCACTGCAAAGTTATGCTCACAGAATACAAGAGACTCTCATATACCCAATGTCCTCCCCCTTTCCTCACCCCATATTAAAACCTTTTTGTATGTGGATGGTAGCTTTGTTATAACTGATATACAGATAGTGAAACATAGCTACTAAACATTGTCGATGGTTTACAGTATGGTTTACATTTTAGACCATACACTTTTATAAATTTTGATGATATTTACCATGTCCTGTGTCCATCACTGTAAGGTAATGAAGAACATTATCCCCTCTTTGATCTATTCTATTCCTCCCTCCCCATCCCCCCAGGGCCCATGATGAACCCCTGGCTTGACTCATTTAATGACAAGATTCATAGATACATGCAACAAGATGTCTTGACACATTGGTTTGTCCTACCCTTGCCCTTGACAGATCCCATCTGTTTATTTCTGAATGAAGTGGTACTCCCTAAGATGGGAGTCCATTTCCTTCCCACTCATTATGTGGGCCTCCACCCACTGATACAACACATTATGACAGGATGAAAAGTCACACACTCCCTAGAAGCCTGCTCCAGGTGCACCCTGTCTGGAATGCCCACCCAAGCAACACCTTAAACCAGTTACACTTCCTTGTCATATTGCCAAAAGAGCATTCCCACCTCTGTACTTTCAACCTCATACCCACAAATCCCAAATGTTCACTGGATCCCTCTCTCATCTATCCCCCCAGTATCCTCAGTATTCTAACCCACCCTTCTCAATCTACCCAACTGTCAACCCTGCATTACCAAACTCAATAATGTCACTACCCACTTGTTCTATACCTTCAATATGCAACTACACTCTATCACTTTATCATAGATTATGTATATATGGGTGATGGTTCACAACTCTCTTCTCTCTCTCTTTCTTGTAAACCTATCTTTCAGACAAGAGCTTTCTGAGACTGCTCAATTTCCTTAATTCATATCAGTGAGGTCATGTACTGTTCATCCTTCAGTGCCTGGGTTGCTTCATTCAACATAAGGTATTCAAGATTTATCCATGTTTTCCCATGTGTTAGCACTTTATTCCTTCTTACAGCTGAATAAGATTCCATTTTATGTATGTATCACATTCTGTTTATCCATTCATCTGTTGATAGGCACCTGGGTTGATTCCAACTTTGGCAATAGTGAACAATGCCACTATGAACATTGATGTGCATATACCTGTTTGTGTCTTTGCTTTCAATTCTTCTGGGTGTATACCCAGCAGTGGAATCACTGGATCATATGGAAGATCTATAGTTAATTTTTTGAGGAACTGCCAAACTGTCCTCCACAGTGGCTGGACCTTCCACAATCCCACCAACAGTGGATGAGAGTTCCCATTCCTCCACATCCTCTCCAACACTTATAGTCTGTTGTTTTTTTAAAAGCTACCATTCTAAATAGTGTAAGATAGTCTCTCATTGTAGTTTTAATTTGCATTTCCCTAAAAGCTAGTGATGTCGAGCATTTTTTTCATGTGGTTTTCAGCCATATGTATTTCTTATTTGGAGAAGGGTCTTTTCAGGTAACTTACCTATTTTTAAATTGGGTTGTCTTTTTATTTTTGAGGTGTAGGATTTCTTTATATGCAAGATATTAGGCTCCTATCAGATATATGGTTGCCAAATATTTTCTCCCATTGGGTAGACTGCCTTTTTATTTTCTTGATAGCATCCTTTGAGGTACAAAAGTTATGATTTTGTGGAGATCCCATTTATCTACTTTTTCTTTGCTGCTTGTGCTTTGGGTGTGAAGTTCATGAACCCATTTCCTATTACAAGGTCCTGTAGATGCTTCCTTACATTATCTTCCAAGGACCTTATGGTCTTGGCTCTTATATTTAGATCTTTGATCCATCTTGAGTTGATTTTTGTATAAGGTGTGAGATGGTGTTCATCTCTCATTCTTTTGTATATAGATCTCCAGTTCTCCAAGCACCAATTTTTGAAGAGGCTATTCTCTCCCAACTTAGTGGGCTTGGTGACCTTGTCAAATATCCAATGACTGAATATGTGAGGATCTATATCAGAACTCTCAATTAAGTTCCACTCATCAGTATGTCTATCCTTGTGCCAATACTAGGCAGTTTTGACCACTGTAGCTTTGTAGTATGTTTTAAAGTCAGGTAGTGTGATACCTTCAACTTAATTTTTCTTTTTCAATATGTCTTTGGTGATTCAGGGCCTCTTAGCCTTCCAAATAAATTTCATGGTTAGTTTGTCAAATTCCTTAAATTTTTATTGGAATTGCATTAAATCTGTAGATTAGTTTGGGTAGGATAGACATCTTGATGATGTTTACTTTTCCTATCCATGAACAAGGAATATTCTTCCATTTGTGAAGTCTTCCTTGATTTCCTAGGATGAAAGTAGACTTTCCATGGACTAAAGAGGACTTATGGTTATTTTATTATAGACTTATTTTTATTCTAGCAATGGAAGAACTTTTATTATTGAATTAAAGGCAGTGGCCACCAGAGGTTCTGGGTGGAGGGAGAGTGAAAAATATGGGGGCATTTTCAGGACATTGGAATTGTCCTGCATGATATTGCAATTATGGATACAGGCCATTATACATTTGTCATAACCTACAAAATTGTTCAGGGCAGAGTGTAAAGTATAATATAAACTATAGTCCATGATTACTTCAATGTTTCAAAATGTGTTCAGCAATTGTAACAAATGTACCACACTAATGAAGGATGTTGCTGATGTGAGAAAGTATGGGAGGGGGAGGGAGTGGAGCACATGGGAATCCCATATATTTTTTATGTAATCTAAACATTCTTTCAAAATAAAAAATATTAATAAAAAATTTACCTTTATGCCTTGCCAGTGGGCCATACTGTGGAATTTCTGCTCCTGAGAGTGACAGATTTGGACTTAAATATGTCTTCTATGCACATGTTTCATCTGTCCCTTTTATTCAAACCTATATGTGGTGCTGGAGTTTGTAGGTGTACATCCAGTGACTGTAGTCTTTAGGTTGTCCATGTGCCAGCTAGGCCTAGAGTCTCAGTGGAGCTGCAATTCCAACTCTACAGCTCAGTGGACTCACCCAGGATACCTAGCGGGGAGATGATGATGGACAAAGGCCATCCCAGGAAATGGAGAGAGTCTGCAGCTGCAGGCAGGATAATCCCATTCATCTTCCCTATGAGATATCAGCCTACTCTCAATTGGAGTTGGAGTAGACACTACCATCCCAGACACCTCAGGATTGGGGGAAGAGCTATGGACTAGAGTGGACTTACTGGTATTCTACTATAGACATATTGTGATTCAAGCAATGGAAGAAATTACAACATTGTGATGGAGCCAATGACCACTGGAGGCTCTGGTGTCAGGGAGTGGGAAAAGCAGTTGTAGTAAAAGTGCTTTTTTGGGACTTGGGAGTTGTCTTGAGTGACATTGTAATGACAGATATAGGCCATTTTATATCATCATATAACATGCAGAACTGTGTGGGAGACAGTATGGTCTACAATGCGAATTATGGTCCATGCTTAATGGCAAAACCCCAAGATGTGTTTATCAATTACAATGAAAGTGCCAAATGAATGTAGGTTGTTTATGTGGGAGATTGTGGGAGGTGTGGGAGGTGGGGCATATGGGAATCCCTGTAATTTTTGTTACATTTATGCAATCTAAGTATCTTTTTAAATTTTTTTTTTTAAATTAAAAGACAAAAATAAAAACAGAAAAAAAAGCAGATGAATCAGATATAAAGAAAAATCTTCTTGGAGCTAAGTATTGTTCAAAGGACAGGTAGAAGTCTGCTATATAGGGAGGAGAGGTTTCAGAAAGCCTCAAGCTAAGTGAGGTAAAAGCCTCAAGGAGTAAAAGATGGCATCAGAGTGATTCTAAAAGTGGTTAATTGTCAAAATAAATTTAGAACATCTTGTTTAGTTATCTAGTTTTTGTCTGAACCCTGCAGCAGAAATCTGTGAGTGTAGGCATTGAGGATCTCATACTAAAATGCCAGGAAGAAAGCTTACTACAAACACATAGGAGACAAATAAAGGCACACCTAACCTGAAAGTATATTTTGACCTATCCCTTATTTGTTACCAGAGTTAAACCACAGTAAATAGAGCAAGTCTTCACACTGATGCTAAACTATGCAATATGGTGGGGAGATTCAAAAAATAATAAAAAATTGCCTAAAGCTATACTGTCTCAGTTAAAAACAGTTTATTTGATTATATGTAGTAGCCTATTAGAGTCTCAATAAATTCCACATATTTGAAATTGTAATGCAAATGTTTCCTGACAATGTTGATATCAATCTAGAAACCAATGACATAAATTGATCTATAGATTGAATGCAATCTCAATTATAAAATCAAACTTTTTAAAACAGAAATTAGCATGCTAATTCTTAAATTTACATGGAAACCCAAGTACCTAGCATATCCAAGAGAATAAACAAAGCTGGAATGCTTTTCAACCTAACCTTAGTATAACGCTTATATAGACAATTCAATGTGGCACTGGCATAATGGTTAATACATATACCAATGGAATAAATTCCAGACATGGACCCACACTCATAAATTTGTTGATTTTCACAAACAGTGCCAGCAAGTCAATAAGTAAAAATTTAAAAAAAGTGGTGATGGATAAATTGCAAATCTTAATGGAAAGAAGAGAATCTTTACTACTTCTTCACACTATTAACAAAAAAATTAATTTGTGTTAGATCATATACCTCAATGCAAACTCTAAACATATAAATAGCTACCTGGAGAAATATTAGAATATCTTCATGACTTGAAAATGAGCAAAATTTCTTAGAAATGTCACAAAAAGTGGTATCCATGAAAGAAAAACTTGGACAGTTTCAAACTCAAATATTTCACTCATCAAAATACAACAAAATGAAAAAAAAAATCATGAAAACCTCAGACTAAAAGACAACCTTCATAAATCATATATATGCCTGGAGACTGGCATCCATGATATATAAAGAGCACCTAAAGCACAATAATAAGGCAAACAACCCAATCATAATTGGAAAGAAGTTATTTGACTAAGAATTAAGTACTTGAAAAAATGCATCTTACTATTAGTCATTAAAATGCAAATTAAAACCTCAACCCTAAGTCAAACCCTACTGATGTGGTCAAATCAAAGGCCATAAATTGATTTTATTAAGTAAACTTAAAACCTTGAATTTAATACAAACAAAGGGCATCACACTCAGAGGGACAGGCAAATTTACAAACATATTCCTTTTTTTTTGGATATACATAAATAAACTCAAACTACCCCACCAGTTATTGGATTAAGAGCAAACCTAACCCAGTATGAGCTCATTTTGCCTGCTACATGTGCAAAGGGTCACATTCACAGATACTTGTGATTAGGCCTTGGGCATATCATTTTGGAGGACATAATTCAACCCACAACACTTTATATACATTCTAGAACAGCAAAACTAATCTATGGTAGAAAATTAATCAGAAGACTGGTTGTTGTGATGGAGTGATGGTAGATATTTACTGAGAAGGCCCAAAAGGAACCTTTCTGAGGTGATGGTTATGCTTTATACCTAGTATGGGTTACACAGGTGTAGGTTTATCAATACTCAGCCAATGGGCACTTAAGATACATGCACTTGTTTGTATGTGTATTTTACATTAAAAATAGACAAAACTCTAGTTAGACATTCAGATGCTAAATAATTTAGAGCAAAGTATAGTGATATTCATGATTAATTTAGAAATGATAAAGAAGGATTGATGGCTGGTAAGAAGGATAGAGAGATATGTAGGTAGACTTGGGATAAAACAATTATAGAACTGTAATTGGTAGTTTAGGTAAAAGGTAAATTCTTCCAAGCATTTAAGGAAGATTAATACCAATAATACCAATTTTATGAGCATGTTTTCAGAAATGATTAAAGAGCACTTATTATTGAGAACAGCATAATATTGATCCCAAAATTTTAAAAGGATATTAAGAAGAAAAATTATAGGCCAATCCCTCCCATGAACATGCAAAATTCCTGAATGAAATCTTAACATATCAAATCAATCAATATATAAGAGGATAGTACATCAAATCCTTAAGGAAACAATTCATTACATGGCTTAAATATTTAAATAAAATAATTAATGTTTTTCTAATAAATAATACTTTGTCTTGGTGAAAATATATGAAAAGAGCAACTTTCATAAACAAATGTTGGGCTTCTAATTGATGCAAGATTTTGGAGAGTAGTTAGGCAATATTTATTTTTAAAAAAGATGTTGAAGTGTGCATATATATAGACCTTCTCTATCCAAGTTTATAATTTATTATGAGGAAAATTTATAATTTGCATACATAAAATGGAACTTTTTAAACCACCTTTGTGCTATGTTTGGTTTGAACTCATTGACACACATGGTTTCAGGTAAAAATGAATAAATTCAACCAAGGTGAATAAAAGTTCCAGAACAGACACAAAAACTTAAAAATTCTCAGATTATGCTTTAATTTAATTATTCTTACCAATAAATTCATAGGGTTATTCTGCTGTAAGGGAATAGAAATGTTTGTTAAAATATTCTCCATAATACATATAAATATAATAACAAGTACTATTTATTAAATACTTTCTAGCCATAAACTTTTCTAGACATTTTATATTATCTCTGGGCTTTACATTAAACATTCAAAGTGAGTATAATTGTTCTCATTTTACAGAAAGGCAAAGCAAAAACAGAGTATAAAGCAGTGTCTAAATTGTATAAATATCATTGCAAGTGTGTGAAAATAGCTCATATACAATGTTATTCATTGAATCTTTATTTGCAATAGCAGAAGATTGAAAATGAAAATATGCATCAATAGAGGACAACCAAGCCAAGAAATGTTATACTTTTATAGGAAAAAAAAATGAGGAAGTTTTATGTAATGAAATGGAATGATTTACAAGAGGGGTTATTGAAAATAACAAGAACATAAACAGTGGTTCAATTGTTTCATGGTATGTTTCCACTTTTAAAAATAAGGAAAATTATATAAACACATATATCACATATATGCACACACACACATATATAATTATGTCATACATATACATATATCACATATATAGGAGTATATTTGAATATATAAAATTCATACGTATATAAATTTTTAAATTGTTAGTTTATACATAAGATGTTCTCATAGAATTCACCAATATGTGATTAAGATTTGCAGCCTGCAGGAGAGGAACTCGGTGGATGGAAAATGAAAGTGAGATCAATTTTCACTCAATATCTTTTTGTATATTTGAAGTTTTGAACCATTTGAATGTATAACTGATTCAAAAATAATGCAGCAAAATAAAATATAAAAATGAATTAAGCATGCAATATTTACAGTGAAAATATAAATCTCATTTATGTATTTTTTTCATTCACTGGCATGTGCTCTTTACATGTCATATATTACATTTAATATTTCAGATATAAGATCAAAGGACATTATGAATTATAACATTATCTAAATTAATACATTCTTTTAAGTTTCCAATGACCCTGTCAATCTAAAGTACTGAACACTAAAAATTATCATGGATTTCTGTTCCAGGAATATCAGAATGCCTGTTATTTTTCCAGGCATATTATTGAAGTGACCTAGTCTATCAATCTCTTTTTATATAATAAATACAGGGAAGCGGCTGTGGCTCAATCAGTAGGGCTCCCGTTTACCATATGGGAGGCCCCAGGTTCGGTTCCCGGGGCCTCCTGGTGAAGGCAAGCCGACCCAGTGAGCACAAGCAGCAAGTGGGGATAAATGAATAAATAAATAAAATCTTAAAAAAAAAATACATAATTGCCACTAATTCACCAGGAAAAGGAGTCATCTCCTGGGTCATACAATTACTTTTTCAAGTATAGCATACACCCTTATTTTTCTGAGTCTAAACTATTATCCCTGATGTTATCATCGCATGGCTGGTCAGAAATGTAATTAGGAAGATGTCATATTTACATACATGTAATTCCCAAAATATATACATTTTGCTTTAAAATGTATTTATACCTAAAACAGTAAAGAAAAAATATGAAAAAAGTAAAGTACTTTCTTAGCTAAGAGGTATTCTTAAACACATTTTGCTTAGCCGGGAGTCAATTCAGCTGATGGCTCAACTGGTCACTACAAAAAAAACTTTGTCAAGAAACACCTGGCCTTTTTCATGATGTATAGATACCCATGATGCTGCATATTCAGTACAAACAGTTCATGATCCTGCATCAGAATCAAGTGATTTAGATTAACTCCTTCTAACTGATAATCCAGGGATATTGCCAGATGGATTTTAGAATGTGCTAACCATTAATTATTGATATACTTTGGGAATACTTATGGAGGAATTATGAAAAATAAGGCCTTATCTAGAGCAGATTGACCTAAGATGTAGTGATGGTTAGTTTCCCAGTTAAAATGAAAGAGAAAGGAACATCATTTCTTACCATTTGAGGGGCATGCTTTTAAATACCCCACTTCAATTGTATATTGTGTGTGTGTGTGTGTGCACTCAGGCTTTATTAAGAAAGAATTTGTGATCACCTCTGATCATTTTGACATATGGACATTAAGTATAAAATGAAAAAATGTGAGGTATAGCAAAATTGTGAGAAGTTAGGATATGTTGGAATATATTTTCACAACTCTGCTAATCATTAGGAAATTGTCATCCAATAAACTAAAATGATACTAAGCAAATATTTTTAAATTTTCATTTTAAATCATGAGTCACTTTGACTTCCCACCAACTCAGTCAATGATGCTCTTTGACTCAGAGGTATGTGTGTTTGAAAAAATTTCCTAAACTTAGCTTTCAGTCTCCACAAGAAGCAATCAAAATCAGAGTTTGTTAAGAGGGCAAACGATTTTCTGGATTACAAATGGTTTTCTTGACATACCACGTGAGAACCTCAAGAGCTGAGAGCAGTTTTAGGGTGAGCAATAGCACAGGGAGGACAAAGGAAGCTGGCTGAGTCCTTGAGTGTAGACAGAGCCTGGCTGCCCTCCCAGCCCAGGAGGGGAGGGAGAAGGAGGCAAGACAATGGAAACTCCAGTAGAAACTCCAGGTATACTCAGAAATAGCCCAGGAATGTTCTTCCTCTAAGAACATTCCAATGTGGAGTGTGGGAGGAGTGTAAGCCCAGAGGTCCCTCCTCATTCCACTGCTATTGTCAGCAGAATGCTGAGGGTTTTAGGTTCTTGGCTCTGTCATATAAAGGAATTTAAGGACACACCAAAGGTAGGCAAGGGAGTAGGAGTTTATTAAGAAACAAGAAAAGAGTTCACACCCCTGACAGGCATGTGGGCCATGCTACTGGGTGAGATGAGTGTGGGCTCCATGGTAGGCCTTTTGAAGGACTTTCCTCCTCCCCTCCCCATGTTAAGGAGGGGATCAGTTATCTGCTGTCCTCATTGGCTGCCTTTCCACCTCCACCTGTCCACCAGGGAACCAATCGGGAGGCCTTTCTGTGTGGAGGTATCAGGGCTTTTTTGAGCCCCAGAGTTTGAAATGGGACCTCATGACCAGGGTCTTGGTGGGCTTTTCCATTGTAAGGGCCATAGCTTTGTTCTCAATCAGCTGCCTCCCTCGGGGTTTCTGGGCAGTGTCCCTTGACTACTTTCTTACTGGGGGTCCCAGCTCTCATGACCTTATTCTTCCCAGCCACCTTCCCTGGGTCCTATACTAATCTGCCTCATGATGAGTGTTTATGAGTTTGCCTTTTCCCACTCTAGCCCCATCACTGGCATGAGACATCAACTTGTTTATTAGACAATGAAAAGTGCAATATGTACAGCATTTGTCAAAAATTATTTGACTTAGTCTAATAAAGAGCATTTTAAACAACACAAAAATACCAAGAAATATTAATTTTGATGAGTTTAAAGTTTATCTCTCAGTCCCCAAGTGGCACCTTATCAGTGGGATGGAGGATCAAGAATAAGGTGGTATTAGATTTTAAAGATGAAGAATGCTGTATTTACTTTCACACATTTGACTTGTAAATACAAACCATTTTACTCATGTCACAACATTCCACTGAGCCTTACTTACCTGCAAAATCAGAATAGTAAATATTTGCTCTGCTGTTCTTATGAGAAGCATTTGATAGAAGACGGCATCATTTAAATAAAGTGCTTTGCAAATGAAAAGTGCCTTACCGATGTAAGCTCTTATTATCATCACAGACCCAGATAGAATATATAAATTTAAATTGTCTGAATCCAAGATTATATAAAACTCGAAAAGATGAAAATTACTATTTAGCTTATTTTTGGATTTTGCTCCACTGGAGAAGGGCCCTGGCACTGGTATTTTGATCTTTCTAATAATGTGCAGCTAGTGTTGGGAACCACTAGTAAAAAAACCCCAAATTCAGTACTACCAGGTGTCTTCTGCATATTCTGTTTCTATGATGGCTTTCTTCCTTACTACACAGGTCTTAGATCATTGAAAGGCATGACTCATTACCTAATTTCAACCTATCTATTTACTCACCTGGTGCACATCTGACTCCCTTTGATTATGAAAGAGAAATAAAAATAAAAGGAACAAGAATGAGAATATTCTCTCATGAACTATAGCAAGCATATAATACTTATACAAGGTATCATTAACTGGGTCAGTTGGGGGAAAAATACAAAAATGTAAACTCTTGGCTATAGTTAGTAGTAATATTTTGATAAGGCTCTTTCATATTTTATAAGAATTGTTTCACAACAATGCAAGGTTTTGGTGGTGGGGTAATGTAAGGTCCTGTGTGATGATATGCATGTTTGTTTTATATATTCACAATTTATTGTTTATGGATATTCATGTAAGAATGATAAACTTCAATAAAAAATTTAAAAGAAAAAAGGTAATGGGAGCTTTAACATAGCACATTATTCTCTCCTACTTTAAAATTTCTTACTTTGATTCAAATTATTTCAACTCAGTACTGTTAAAATAGCAGTTTTCAACCTTTCTTAACATGCTAATATCATTTAAAGATTTGCTTGGTTTAATTTTGTCCAACAGGGCATACTCTATCTCAAAAATCCCTAAAATATAGCTACCATGTAAAGATAAACATTCTAAATTCATGATGAGTCAAATAAGAAAAAGGGAAATCCTCAGAGGCTATGAATAAAGCAGAAGAAGAATACAAAGATATAAGCAAGCCCTGGGGATAGGAAATGCTGTGCAGAAAAAGAAAAGGCAAAGCAGAGGGAACATACAAGGTGAGGGATTATATGGAAGAAACTTCAATAAAACCAGGAGCTCAGAAAGAGCCCATTCTCAAGGGAGGAATGGAGAAAGAAGAGCATGTTGGCTGTGGGCTTTGAATCTGGACAGAGAGAAATGAAGATGTCCTTTAAAATCTTGGGGAGCCAATGTAGCTCAGAGGTTGAGCACCTTCTTCCCGTGTACAAGGACCTGGGTTCAATCCCTGCACCTTCTAAAATAGAAAAAATTCTATAACCACAAGCTGAATCTTAGGTGGGTTTGGGGAACAATTCTATTTTAACTGGATGGTCTGAAAAATACTAGGCAGACAATTCAGGATAAAGTTCCCCTTTTTTAGTGGTGGCCCCAAGCACCTAGCAGAGGAAAACTCTCTGGAGAAAAAACCCCTCAATTACCAAGAATTTGGTACACAAAAAAGTATAAATATTTAAATAGCAATCTCACAAATTATCATAAAATCACAATAATATAGTATATCACCTATGGTTAGACACACTTTTATTAATTTAAAATAAATTATGAAAAATTTTTTATTTGAAATTATACATTATTCACAATGATTTATTTTTTGTATATAAATCCTATTTAAGAAAATTAACAGGAATAGTTAATAGGGGCAATTAATAATTAGCATTAATTAAATAATGTGAGAAAAATATAGAAATATTTTATCATTTTTTTTCTATCTCCTGATAAAGTAATTTATTTGAACACTTTAGAGTTCTTATTGCATATTTAAGTTTTGTAAACTATGTAGTTTGCATTCATAAGATACATACAAGTCTTTGTTAAGAAGAACCTATATGACAGGACTAATTAGGGAGGTATTACCTATATATAATTTTTTAAAAGCATGAAAATTTCTTTCTATTCCATGATAAAGTAGAATATTCTTACTCTTTCTGTTTCCTTTTGCAGTAACTTATGATAACCATGTTTCTTTCATGAATGGATAAAATGGAATACAATCAAACATAAAATTGAGTGTGAATGGCAGCCCAAATTATACCAGATCCTGGTGTCAGACCAATGTGATCACATCAAGCTAAATAATCTCTCAACAAAAGTATTTGGGTATGGAATACTTAAGATTTTATTTATTAACAACAGTAGATTTTTTTAGGAATAAGTTTCCAGCTAACCAAAAATGTCCATCCACTTTCTATCACCAGGTTTGTTCTGTTAGACAAGTTGTTTGTGAATAATGTCCTGTGCATCCATAAATCATCATATAGATGACATTTTTAAAATGCTCATCAGCTATAAACAATTTGAAGCAAATTGGATGCCATCAAAAGTGAAACCTTTCTTTCTTGGGTAAAATGGTTTAAAACCACAGATGTAATCTGAGCTTATGAAATTTAAGTTGGTTTCCAAATATTTTACACTGTTAACAAGTAAATTTAGAAGGCCCCATTAACTTTGGCTACCCTTATCTTATAAACTTTTTTGAGTTATGCAGGAGTCTTTTTTTTTTGTGTGTGTGTGTGGGGGGTTATTATTTACTGTATTAATTTTTGTTGCAACCAATACCTAATGTTGAACAACTCAGGGGTGGTCAGTTCCTTCCTTTCTAGTTTCTTTTATTGCTTACATAAATCATCAGTTTTGTTGTAATTTTTTGCTTCATTCATTCTGACAAGAAGGACATTATTCTTGTCCCATATTTTGAATATATGCTTTCATTGAAAGCCAGACTTTTTACATATTTTCTACAGTGGTGCAATGGGCAAGTTTATGTGTCAATTTAGCTAGGTTATGGTGTCCAGTTGTTTGGTCAACAAGCACTGACCTGATTGCTACTGTGAGGATATTTTGTGGATTAAAATAACCAGTAAAGGGAAGCGGCTGTGGCTCAATCAGTGGGGCTCCCGTTTACCATATGGGAGGCCCCAGGTTCGGTTCCCGGGGCCTCCTGGTGGGGGCAGGCCCGCCCGCATGGCGTGGTTGGCTGACCCGGCGAGCACAAGCAGCAAGGGGGGGATGGATGAATAAATAAATAAAATCTTAATAAAAAAAAAATAACCAGTAAGTTAATTGGATCTATGAATGGTTACCACTACAGTCAACTAAGGAGAATGCTTGCAACAATGAGAGAAGTCTCATCCAATCAGTTGAAGGCATTGAAAGGAGAACTGATGATTTCAGGGGTCAGAATTTCTGTTTCTAATTCAGTCAGCCATTTTCTCTTGGGGAATTCATTACCTGAGTTCCCAGCTTGAGACCTGGTCTATGGAATTTAGAATTGCCCTTACCCACAGTGTCATTAGACAATTCCCATAATAAATCTCATATTGTTTACTATTTACTGTATAAATACATTGTATATATAACACACACACACATGAACACACACTGATTCCCTGGAGAGCACTGACTAATACAGATTTCATATCAAGAGTGGTTCTTGAGAACCAGAATTTCTGAAAATCATGAAACCCAGAAAAGAAAGGAGAGCACAGCAGATAATACCATGAGCCTTACCATGGGGTTGTAGAATGGGCACAATGCTTAGGTGACCTCTCTTTCAGTTTCTTAGGCTCCTGAAAGCAGAAACCATAAAACAGGTTGGCATTTAAAAAAAAAACATTTTTTTTTATTGTGGGTAAAAATTGAATTTTTTACAATACACACCAATATTTGTAAAATGATATATATAAATATATATGCATATATGTGTATTTGCTTACAAAAATGTTATATGCACTTTGTTTCATTTCATGTCATTCTTTTTTTTTTCAAAAAAACAAAAAAGGAAAAAAAAAAGAAAATATTTGACCATAACATCTTCAAATATTTTTTTCTGTTTCTTCCCTTTCCATTCCTGGGAATCCAATTACATTTTTGCTAGATTGTTTGTTAATAAAGTTATTACTTTTCCAGAAAAAAAAAGTTATATATATATATTAAGAGGTGCTTAGATTACCTAAAATATTACACAGAACCTACCAGGATTCCCATGTTCCCCACCTCCCACACCTTCCACAACATCCCACACAAACATCCCGTACAAGTGTAGCCCCTCACCCTCAATGGACCTAGACATCTTGGGGCCTTACCATCAACCACAGACCACAGTTCACATCGTAGACCACACTCTCTCCCACACAGTTCTGAATGGTGTGTGCTGATTTAAAATGGCCTACATCCATCACCACAACAGCACTCAGTACAACCCCCAAGTCCCAAAAGAGCCCTCCCTGCACTTCCCCTCCCTGCCCCAAAAGTATCCAGTGGCCACCAGCTCTATCTCACTGTTATAGTTTTTTCCATTGCTAGAATCACCATGTGTGTACAAGAGAATAACATTAAGCCACTCTAGTCCATAGTTCTTCCCCCAATCCTGAGGGGACTGGGATAGTGATGTCCACTCCACCTCCAAGTAAGAGAGGGTTTATATCCCATGGATATGGTGGGTGGGATGATCCTGCCTGCAGATTCAGGCCCTCTCCATTCCCTGGGATGGCCATTACCCATCATCATCTCCTTGCCAGGTGACTTTGATGAGTCCATTGAGCTGTAGGGTAGGGGTTGCAGCTCCACCGAGATTCCATGCACACCTGGCACATAGGTAGGCCAGAGGTTCCAGTCTCTGAATAGAAGGGACTGATGAACCATGTGCAGGGAGGACTTATTTGAGTCCAATTCTGTCACTCTCAGGAGCACAGATTCCAAAATAGAGCCCACTGATAAGGCATCAGTCTCTGGGGCTATCCCCCCTTATATAAGACCTGGGTGTCTCCAGAGCCCTCAGAAGCCCCTCTGTGTGGGGTGATATGCACTTTGGTGTTCTATGAGATCTTGCTGAGGTGTGCGTCAGTGTTACCTCTGGGATGATCTCCCGACTCTCTTTGAAGTCTTTTAGCCACCTGAACTCATTTGCCTTTACATTTTCCCCCTTTTATTCAAAGTCTTTTTCCAGTCATGCTGCCATTTAGCACTTGGTATTAATCCCTCATTACCAGGGAGGCTCATCCCCAGGAGTCATGTCCCACATTGTGGGGAAGGTAATGCATTCATATGCTGAGTTTGGCTTAGAGAGAGGCCACATTTGAGCAACAAGGAGGCTCTCAGGTGGCAATCCTTAGGCACCCCATAACAGTAGGCTAAGTTTCAGTTACAAGAGCAAAGACTCATAAGGCTAGTCATCAATAACAAGAACCCATCAGTGGGCCATCTTCTTTTGACAGACACTGCTCCTGCACTCAGGGGACTGTTACTGCTCCCTTGGAGAATGTGGCAGAGCTCTCCAGGCTGGGAATTCAGATTTCCTCATTTATTGAGTAATTGTCCACCCACCATGCCCATGCCCCATACTTTGATCATTTGAACAATTTTGTATATCTTTCATGTATATTCAGATGAACTTGCTCCCATGAATCCCCCCTCCCAGACATCCCCCACCAATAATACACTGCAGCACCCATTGTAAACTTTCTGTGATCTAAATCTTCCCTGAACATGTAGCCCATATAATAACCAAATACACTTAATAGGAAAAAGAAACAATGATAAGCTTAAATGCAAGAGATAAGCACAAGGAAACTCAGGAAAAACAAACAAGCAAACAAACAAAAAACAAAACAAAACAAAATATACTTAGTGGTTTGGGACATTCAAAAAATGGGAAAAAAAACAAAACAAAAGAATTCCTTTTTTTAAAAAAAAAAATTCTTTTTTCCATTTATCACTGTATTATCAGCTGTCCAGTGTACTGTGACACCTTACCTCTCACATTCCCCAGTGTCTCCCAAATTTTCATTTAATTTTCAAAGAAGATTTAGTTCACAGCAAAGTCACACACAGAATACCAGAGACTCTCACATACCAAACAAACCCACCCTTCCCCACCCCATATTAAAACCACCCCCCTTTTTTTTTTCTGGATGTTAGCGTTGTTATAACTGTTATACAGATAGCAAAATATAGCTACTAAACATTGTCAATGGTTTACAGTATAGTTTACAATTTAGATGATAGTGTTTAATATAAGTTTTGATGATATTTACCATGTCCTGTGTCCATTACTGTAAGTTAATGAAAAACATTTCCCATGACCACTAAATACCCCTGTTTGTTCTTTTCTGTTCCTTCCTCCCCATCACCCTGGGACATATGACATTCCCCTGTCTTGACCCATGGGATGACAAGATTCATAGTTACATGCCCTGGGTATTCTAACCTGCCCTTCCTAATCTATCCACCTGTTAACCCTGCACCACCAAACCCGGTAATATCACTACCCACCTGTCCTATCCTACAATATGCAATGATATGCTATCACTTTACCACAGATTATGTTCATATGGGTGATGGCTCACAACCTACTCTTCTCTCTCTCTCCCCCTTGTTGACCTATCTTTCAGATAGTAGTTCTCAGAGATGGCTCACTTTCCTTAATTCAAATCAGTGATACATTTCATCCTTCAATGCCTGGCTTGCTTCACTCAACATAAGGTCTTCAAGATTCATCCACGTTATTCCATGTGTTAGCACTTTATTCCTTCTTACAGCTGAGTAATATTCCATTGCATGTATGTACCACATTTTGCTTATCCATTCATCTGTTGATGGCAGCGGGGCTCATTCCAACTTTTGGCAATTGTGAACAATGCCGCTATGAATATTGGTGTGCATATATCTGTTCGTGTCTTTGCTTTCAGTTCTTCTGGGTATATACCCAGCAGTGGAATTGCTGGAACATATGGAAGATCTATTGTTAGTTTTCTGAGGAACTGCCAAACTGTCCTCCACAATGGCTGGGCCATACCACAGTCCCACCAGCAGTGGATGAGGGTTCCTATTCTTCCACGTCCTCTCCAACATTTAGTGTCTGCTGTTTTTTTAATAGCTGCCATTCTGATGGGTGTAAGATGGTATCTCATTGTAGGTTTGATTTGCATTTCCCTGATACAAGCGATGTTGAGCATTTTTTTCATGTGCTTTTTAGCCATTTGTATTTCTTCCTTGGAAAAGTGTCTTTTCAGGTTACTTGCCCATTTTTTAAATGGGTTGTTTGTCCTTTTGTTTTCAAGGTGTAGGATTTCTTTATATATGCAGAATATTAGGCTCCTATCAGATATATGGTTGCCAAATATTTTCTCCCATTGGGTAGGCTGCCTTTTTATTTTCTTAATAACGTCCTTTGAGGTGCAGAAGTTTTTAATTTTGATGAGATCCCATTTATCTATTTTTTCTCTTGCTGCTCGTGCTTTGGCTGTGAAGGTCATAAAACCATTTTCTATTACAAGGTCCTGTAGATGCTTCCCTACATTATCTTCCAAGGTCTTTATGGTTTTGGCTCTTATATTTAGATCTTTGATCCACCTTGAGTTGATTTTTGTATAAGGTTCTCTAAGCACCACTTTTTTTTTTAATTAATTATTTTTTTTTATTGTGGGTAAAAATCAAATTTTTCACAATACACACCAATATTTGTAAAATGATATATAAATATATATGCATATATGTGCATTTGCTTACAAAAATGTTATATATATATGAAGAGGTGCTTAGATTACCTAAAATATTGCATGGAACCTACCAGGATTTCCATGTTTCCCACCTCCAACACCTTTCACCACATCCTATACAAACATCTCCCACAAGTGTGGCCCATCACCCTCAATGGACTTACACATCCTGGGGCCTTGCCATCAATCATAGACCACAGTTCACATCGTAGACCACACTCTCTCCCACACAGTTTCGAATGGTGTGTGCTGATTTAAAATGGCCTACATCTGTTGCCACAATGGCACTCAGGACAACCTCCAAATACTGAAAAAGCCCCTGTATTTCAACTGCACATCCCCTCCCTGCCCCGAAAGTATCCAGTGGCCACTGGCTCCAACTCACTGCTATAATTACTTCCATTGCTAGAATCACCATATGTGTACAACAGAATACCATCAAGTCCACTCTAGTTCAAAGTCAAGCCCCCAATCCTGAGGGGACTGGGATGGCGATGTCCACTCAAACTCCAAGTGAGAGTGGGTCTAAGCACCACTTGTTAAAGAGGCCATTCCCTCCCAACAGATTGGGCTTCGTGACCTTGTCAAATATCAGATGACTGTATATGTGAGGATCTATATCAGAACTCTCAGTTCGGTTCCATTGGTCAGTAGGTCTATCCTTGTGCCAATACCATGCAGTTTTGATGACCGTATCTTTGTAGTATGTTTTAAAGTCAGGTAGTGTTATACCTCCAACTTCATTTTTCTTTTTCAATATGTCTTTGGCATTCGGGGCCTCTTACCTCTCCAAATATATTTTGTGGTTCAGTTTTCCAGTTCATTGATAAATACAGTATTGACTTTTATTGGGATTGTATTAAATCTGTAGATTAGTTTGGGTAGGATCGACATCTTGATGATGTTTAGTCTTCTTATCCATGAACAGGGAATATTTTTCCATTTATTTAAGTGTTCTTTGATTTCCTTTAACAGTGTTGTGTACTTTTCTGTACATAAGTCCTATACATCTTTAGTTAAATTTATTCCTAGTTATTTGCTTCTTTTAGTTACTATTGTAAATGATATGTTTTTCTTGATTTCCTCCTCAGATTGCTCATTATTGGTGTACAGAAATGCTACTGATTTTTGAGCATTGATCTTATAGCCTGCAACATTACTGAACTCCTTTATGAGTTCTAGTAGCCTTGTTGTAGATTTCTCAGGGCTTTCTATGTATAGGATCATGTCATCTGCAAATAATGAAATTTTTACTTCTTCTTTTCCAATCTGGATGACTTTTATATCCTTTTCTTGCCTCAGTGCTTGAGCAAGTGCTTCTAAGACAATGTTAAATAGGAATGGTGATAGTGAGCATCCTTGTCTTGTTCCCAATCTCAGAGGGAAGGCTTTTAGGATTTCACAATTGAAGATGATCTTAGCTATGGGTTTTTCATATATACTCTTTACCATATTCAGAAAGTTCCCTTCTATTCTTATCTTTTGCAGTGCTTTTATCAGGAAAGAGTGCTGTATTTTGTCAAATGCTTTTTCTGCATCTAGAGAGATCATGTGAATTTTTTTCTTTCAATCTGTTTACGTGGTGTATTACATTGATTGATTTTCATATATTGAACCCTCCTTGCATACCCAGGATGAAACCCACTTGGTCATGGTGTATAATCCTTTCAATATGTTGTTGAATGCAATTAGCAATATTTTGTTGAGGATTTAGCATCTAGGTTCATTAGAGAAATTGGTCTGTAATTTTCCTTTCTTGTGGTATCTTTATTTGGTTTTGGTATTAGGGTAATGTTGGCATCATAGAATGAGTTAGGCAATATTCATTCTACTTCTGTTTTTTGGAAGAGCTTAATCAGAATTGGCATTAGCTCTTTCTGGAATGTTTGGTAAAATTCAGTTGTGAAGCCATCTGGTCCTGGGCTCTTCTTATTTGGGAGGTTTTTGATGACTGAGTCTATCTCTTTACTTTTAATTGGACTGTTGAGTTCATCTATTTCTTCTTTCATCAATGTCGGCTGTTTGTGAGTTTCTAGAAACTTGTCCATTTCCTCTAAATTATCATTCTTGTTGGCATATAATTTTTCAAAGTATCCTCTTATGATACTCTTTATTTCTGTGGGGTCAGTAGTGATATCCCCTTGCTCATTCCTTATTTTATGTATTTGCACCTGTTCTCTCTTTTTCTTTGTTAGTCAGGCTAAGGGTTTGTCAATTTTATTGATATTATCAAAGAAGCAGCTTTGGTTTTGTTTATTGTTTCTAGTGCTTTCTTATTCTCTATTTCATTTAGTTCTGCTTTAATCTTTGTTATTTCCTTCTTTCTACTTCCCTTTGGTTTAATTTGTTGTTGTTTTTCCAATGCCTCCAAGTGTGCAGTTAGTTCTTCAAATTTAGCTCTTTCTTCTTTTTTAATATATGTATTTATGGCTATGAACTTCCCTCTCAGGACTCCTTTCCGTGCCTCTTGTAGGTTTTCATATGTTGTGTTGTCATTTTAAATAGTTTCAAGGTAGTTACTGATTTCTTTTGAGTTTTCCTCCTTGACCCATTGTTTGTCTAAGAGTGTTTTGTTTAGCTTACATATCTTTCTGCCTACTCTGTTTCTCTGACTCTTGGTGTTTTTCAGTCTCATTCCATTGTGGTCAGATAGATTTCATTGTATAATCTCAATCTTTCTGAATTCATTGAGAGTTGTTCTGTGGCCTAGCATGTGGTCTATCTTAGAGTATGATCCATGTGCACTTGAGAAGAATGTAGATCCTGCTGTATTTGGGTGTAGTGGTCTGTATATGTCTATTAAGTCCATGTCCTCTAATGTAGTGTTCATAGTCTTTGTTTCTTTATTGATTCTGTGTCTAGATGTTCTGCCTAATGATGATAATGGTGTATTAAAGCCCCCCACTCTAATTGTAGAGGAATTTATTTCTCCACTTAGTTTTCCAGAGTTTGCCTCTTGTATTTTGAAACACCCCAATTAGGTGCATAAATGTTTATGAATGTTCTCTCTTCTTGAGAGATTACCCCTATTAACTAATATATAGTGTCCATCTTTGTCTCTTACAATAGTTTTGCATTTAAAGTCTATTTCATCTGATATTAGAATAGCTACTCCTGCCCTTTCTGGCTATTGTTAGCTTGTAAGATTATTTTCCAGCCATTCACTTTCAGCCTCCTTGAATCCCTGGGTTGAAGGTGGGTTTCTTGTAGACAGCCTATAGATGGATCATATTTCCTTATCCATTCTGCCAATCTGTGTCTCTTGATTGGTGAATTTAATCCATTATCATTCAGTGTTATTACTCGCAACAATTTCTTACTACATCCATTTTTTTCTTGGGTTATTGTATGTCATATGTTGTTTTGTTTATGTTTTTGTCTTTTTAGTTGTTTTTAAACTCTTCTCCAACTCTCTCTCCCTTGTTTTTTACTTTCAACTTGTAGAACTTCCTTTAGTATTTCTTGAAGTGCAGGTTTCTTATTAACATACTCTCTTAATTTCTGTTTATCTGTGAATATTTTGAACTCTCCATCATTTTTGAATGCCAGTTTTGCTGGATAGAGAATTTGTGGCTGGAAGATTTTCCTTTTAGTACTTTGACTATGTCATACCACAGTCTTTTGCCTCCATGTTTTCAGATGAGAAATTAGCACTTAATCTTATTGTGCTTCCCTTGTATGTGATTCTTCTCTTTTCTCTTGCTGCCTTGAGTACTTTCTCTTTGTCTTGAGCATTGGACATTTTGACAAGTATATGTCTTGGAGTTGGCCTGTTGGAATTTATACTGTTTGGGGAGCACTGTGCTTCCTGGATCTGCACATCCATCTCTCTCAATAGCGTTGGGAAGTTTTCAGCCATTATTTCCTTCAACACTCCTTCTGTTCCCTTTCCCTTCTCTTCTCCTTCTGGGATGCCCATAATGCATATGTTTGTGTGTTTTGTGTTATTGGTTAATTCCCTGAGTCCCTGCTGGATTTTTTCTATCTTTTTTTCTCTCTGTTCTACTATCTGTTTAATTTCAGATGTATTGTCTTCCTCATCACTAATTATTTCTTCTGCCTGTTCAAATCTGCTGTTATGTGAATCCAGCATCTTTTTTATTTCTTGGATTTAGCCATTGATCACCATCATATCTGTTATCTTTTTGTGTATGTTTACAATTTCTTCACTATGTTCTCCCAGTGTCTTCTTTATATCCTTAGCTTCTTCCTTCACTTCTTTAAGTTGGTCCTTGATAGTTGTTTGGTAAGCTTTGATTAGTTATTTGATGTTCTGCATCACTTCTTGATTTTTATTTTGTTCATTGGACTGGCCCTTATTTTCCTGTTTCTCAGTGTGGTTTGTAATTTTTTGTTGCCCTCTAGTCATCATTTAATCTTGATGGGCTCATTCAGTTGATTAGCTTCTCTCTCTGCTCTGGAGTTTTATTTAGCTGGTGGTTTTGTGTGTGTGTTAAATTTTCTCTTTGACACTTTCTCTTCTTATTTTATTTCCTTGCTTCTTTTTATGTCCCCTTGAAGGCAAAAGATTAGGGCCAGAGTAATCAAAAGATGTGAGAAAGCAAGAAGGATAATAGTAATATTGATAAAAATTAGAAGAGGGGCCAAATAAGACTTAATGAAATGAATATTTAATTCATGTAGGCAGTGTAGAGTAATAGGAAAAAAAGTGGAGTACCTACAATGGACTGGGAAACCAAATAGAGGAATATCTATATGATGATTTAGAAGGCTAGAATGATGAAGAGGGAGAGAAAGAGTAAAGAAAGGGCTGAAAGGAAAAACTTAATATTAATAAAAAACAAAGTAAACAAAATAGATAGAATAGAAATTGACACCCATAAGTTGTGGTCATATGAAAAAATGTGGTATATAAGAGCCACAACAGAAAGCAGAAGGCAGAAAGATGAAGGATGGATAAGAGTTAGTTTGGGATACAAAAATCAATATAGACAGAAAATTGGAAATTACTGAAGAAGAAGCACAGCAAAGAAGAGACAAGCTAGGAGCACCTAATTAAAAAAAAAAAGAAAGGGGGAAAGAAAGGGGAAAGAAAAGCAAGAGACAACAAATAAACATAGAAAAAACAAACAACCACACATGCAAGCAGTGAAATAGAGCTAAGGAGGATCAGCATTTCTACTAGGGTCCTTGTGGATCCTCCCAGCCTGCTTGTGTTTATCCATCAATTTCCCTGCAGGTTTCTATCTGCAGGTTTTGAAGCAGCTTTTGGCTATTAAACTAAATTAAAAAGAAGAATTTATTTTTAATTTTTTAAAGTGACTTTTTTTTTTTTGGCAAAATACAGGACCCAAAATAAGTCCTCTTCTAGACCACCCCCTTCACTGAGGGGACCCTAAGTAGGCTCATGGAAACTAATCAAGCACTTCCCACTTCCTGGACTCCCCGGGGGAACTGAAGCTCTGATGCTAGTCAGTGCAGAAAGATAAAAATAGCCGACTCCACCCCTTCTGGAGCCGAGCCTCACTCTCACCAGGCTGCTGGGTAAATCAGGTTTCCTCAGCAGATTCCCTTCTTCCCTCTGCCTGGTGCTGCTTCAAGCCAGCTTATCTTCTTCCCAAAGCTCTAAGGGGTCCATGCAGCCAAATCAATGGTAAAGAATCCCCTCTCTGCCTTCTGTCAGAACCCTCTCTCTCTCAGATAGTGTTTCCTCTCCCCCGCTTGGTGGTGTTTGGGGCTTATCCCTGGGCGGCTAGGTAAATCAGCTCCCTCAGCAGATTTATCCCTTCCCTCTGCCAGGTGTTGACCCAATCCAGCTGTTTTTCACCCAAGCTCAAGGGTTTCCTGGCAGCCAAATCCACAGAAAGGGTTACTCTCTCACCCCTTTGCCAGAACTCTCCTGCTTTCAGAGAATGCTCCTGTCACCCGGTTGCTGGGCTGGGAGTCATAGCTGAAACAGGCTTTTTTTCCCCTAAAGTGGTGCTCAGCCTTCTGTGTTAACCACCACAGGCAGGCTAAAAACTCACGAATCTCTACCGATCAGTCCATGCCATTGATCTGTGCAGATAGATGTCCGAAGCTTCTCACTCTGTGTGCCCACATCACAGACCCCTGGGCAGGACCCTGCACACAATCTTCCATCCTCAGGGAGCTTTCAGTGAGTGCCCTCCTAAACTGATGCCATCTTGCCTCTTACAATTTTGCAGATGAGGAAGTGGAAGCTCTCTGAACTTGTTGATTTTTCCATTATCTTACAGGAGTAGGTGATGAGAGGCAGGAACTGTAGCCTAAAGTCAAAATTTTTTTTACTTTTTATCTTGTAGTAGGTATGTTTTTTTTTTTTGTCCTATTGCCTTTCAAGAGCCTTTTACTTAGCATCCCAGATTATGTTTTCTTTTCACCTTCTGAATCATTCTTCATACTTATAACTCTTTTTCTTAAAAACTTCTTTCATCTTTTTATTCCCAAATTTAAGAATATATAATTCTCCAATATTTTATTCTGTTTAAATGCCTTTGCCTTGCCACCAATGCTCTCTCTAATTCATTCCAATAGACAATTGTAAGCACTTCCTTGTGTGCCAGACCCTGTAATCTGTTCTTTATCAAATCCTGTCAGAAAGCCTCTATTCTGGTTAAAAGTGCTCTTCACACAAAAGTAGATAATACCTATATATGATTTTGTTCTTTCTGGATTGTCCTCTGTTTTGCTTTTCCTAATCCTGCCCTTTGTTTAAACAGCCCTTTGTCATTTCCTCCATGAATCCTTTTCTAATTTACTCCTCCAGTTAATTCTTGATGTACTCAAGGGCTATACTAGTGTTTTTCACATCTTATCTGAAACCCTCTTTTCCCCTCCAAATAAATTCTTACAGAGAACCTCTATATGTAAACAGTTGAAACAGAGCTGTTTTCATTTAAATGGAGAAAGAGAGATCTGTTCCCTCTCCTCCCCTCCTTCCCTCCTCCTGCTCTACATCACCATTGGCCTTGAGGTCCTTAGGCACCTCTGTAGAATTCTGAAATGCTGAATTTATATGGTTTGGAAAGCCTTTGGCCTTGTTTACAGATGATTTTTTTCTCTCAAAGTGTTCAATATATTAGCCTTTCCTCATTAAATTAGAAGCAATGTGTACATTTGAAAAAGCTTTGGATTTGTGGTGAAAAGAACTGGATTTGAGTCTTGACTATGTTATTAACAATGATTTCTTCACCTGCCTTAGCCTCATTTTTCTCATCTGTAAATTGACCTGATGATGGTAACCTTAAAGTGAAGTTTCAAATGAGATCAAGTAAATGAAAGGGTTCCATAATTGCCAGGGTTTTTTCATCTGTGCTTCTCTCTGATGACTTCCTTATCTATACACACTAGCTTCCTCTACTGACAGGAAGCTTGCTTGCTGGACGCTCCCAAACTGATATCCCACAGCTTCTTTCACTGGAGAGAGACTGATAATTTTTCCCTTGAGAGTGGTTCAGATTGGCCTCAACTTAGATAGGTATCTATCCTTTGAACCAGTCATCTGTGATTATGGGGATGGGGTCATGTAAGAACATGTCAGTTCCAGCTCTTGCCTTTTGGATGAGAATAGAAGCCCTAGTTGCCAATATAATGTAGTGAGAGTGGACAGATGCATAAATATCCTTAGGCAGGTAAAGAACCCTCTGCTTTGCAATACTTCTGCAAATACCTGGACTTCAGTTCCAACTCAACCCCTTGGTAGCATCCTCATGGTGTAGGCAAATTTCCCTTTTCCCTCTACTTCACTGTATTCTGAGCATCAGATAATGCATCTCAATGGTCTATGTGAATTCTAAAGTATTATGCAAATATTACTGACTACAAATTAAATGGTAGAGTATGGAACAAGTCCTGGTTATTTTATTAGAGAGGTGTGCAGCTTTGAGTGGAATACTTAGCTGTTAAGTGTCCTTTTCCTATCTAAAAGTGGTGGCTCTCAATACCTTACATGTTTTTCCTCGGCTTGAAGTGGAAGGTGAAATATAAAAGTATTTTGAAAAATATAGGTGGAAAATGACATCATTAATACTAGTTTTTATTATTATCTCAATTCTTATGCATTCCATACTCTCAAAATTTTCAATTGACTAGGTAGAATAGATAACATAGGGAACTTATGTATACCAATATAATCCATAAAGATATCTTTGAGAACAAGCTGAGTTAATCTTATTTCTAATCTTGTGCAATTTATCATGTATCCTGTATACAAAATATAAACACACATTCACAAATTAATATATTACCTAGGGGTGACTGCTATCATGGAAAAAGCTTAAGGTAAGGAGGGAATCTCTTTTTCCCTTTTTTTTTTCCTGTAACATTCTTCTGTCTTTCTTTTCCTTTGCATTGTCACCTCAATTCATTCCATCTTAATAGCAGAGCTGATAGCTGGGTGTTTGCTGTAAGCCCTGATATTGTGAGCACATTGTAGGTTCTTTATTCTTGTGTTTGTCTCCACACTTTTCTGTATCTGTCATTCTAGTTTAGTATATGTGCTGCTAAAGTGAACTTTTCCCATATATAGGTAAAATCAGGTTTGTAATGAGATATACAGAAGATATGATCGAAAGTGTAAACAAAAGAGGGTTAGTGTCTTGTGAGCTTGAGCTACTCATTTGGCAAAGTAGGAATGATTTTGTCAGGGAAAACTGCTAATAAGATTTTAAAATATTTTCTGAATAATAGGATTATTACATTGTTGAGTATTATCTTTTCAGGAGATCTCAGCCCTGTTGAGCTGCTGATGCTGACCATAGGAGATGTTATTAAACAGCTGATTGGAACCCATGAACAGGGCAATCAAATTGATTTAAATAAATAAGTGATCTCTTAAAAGGGGGAAATTTTGTTCTTAGGTAGTAGATGTCTTTTATGAAATTATCTAATACTACTTGTTTTCTGTCTCATGTTTTATTTTGTATTTGAGAATTTTAGCTTTCTCCCTTGCCTTTTTCAGTCTTTTCTTTATGGCAGAATAGCCTCATCTTAATAATCCTGATAGCTTCTAACATTTATTAGATGCTTACTTTATTCCAGGCACTGTTCTTAGTGCACTAAATGTACTTACTCAGTTAATCCTCTCAGAAATTTATGAGGTTGGTACTGATGTCACCTTTATTGGAAATATTGAGTAATCTGAGGCATAGAGAAGTTAGACAACTTCTCTGGCAGTAAATAACTGGTAATTGGCAGAGCTGTCTTTGAAATTAAGTTGTCAGTATCTTGAATTTATGCCCTTATTTTCTGTGCTGTACCACTTTATATTCATTTCCTAACTTTGATTGTGGTTATGTGAATGGTTGCTTTATAATTTTTTGTTAGAGTGTATTTATATGTTTTAAATGTTCTGTTCTTTATATAATATTCCATATTAGAAAAAATCTTTTAAAAAGATGTTTTATTTCCTTATTTGACTCTGCATAACCCCCTTTGATTTTCAAGATAATGATTTTCAACTAGCAGTGATTTCATTCCCTCCAGGAAACATTTGGTAACATCTGGGAACAATTTGCTAGTTGGGTAGAGGCCAAGGGTGATGCTCAACATCCAACAATGTACTGTCAGTAGAGCTGAGGTTGAGAAAAGAGTATGGTCAGAATAGTTCTTTGGCACCAAAGCAATATTTTGAATAGGCCTACATTGTGTCATTGTCCTGGATCCTTCCCTGGTAGTCCTCTTGTTATTCATTCTTTCCAGTGCTCAGGGCAAGAAGTGGAAGTCATTTATTTATGAATTTTGTTTTCCTCTTTCCTTGAGATTCATAGATCTTTAATGCCACTGTTGTCTCCTGACAATGGTACGGGGAAATAGCAGATATTAATAATGTTCTTTATAGTCATCATTTTGGTAGC
This sequence comes from Tolypeutes matacus, assembly GCA_026826555.1. NCBI lineage: Eukaryota > Metazoa > Chordata > Mammalia > Cingulata > Chlamyphoridae > Tolypeutes > Tolypeutes matacus. The sequence goes on along the minus strand of JAKSZT010014743.1, from coordinate 1,401,830 downwards.
TTGTCTTAGACATATTTTGACCCTAATAATGCTAGCTGCTTTACTTTCAGGGTAAAAACCAGGAAAGCTGCCAAATATGGATTTTCAGCACAGCCCCACCTAATGGATATCATTGCTGCAGTCCCACCTCAGTAATGAAAGGTCTTGGTCTCCAAGATAAAGGCAAAACCATCATAACAGCCAGTGGGGTGAGTGATTCATTTCATGAAATGTTGATTGTATATCTGTTCTTCCAGAAACCCCTGTCTTCATGAACACTCAGGTAATAAGGTGGAGGTGGGAGATTTAGACAAATTCCATGTATTATGATAGACTCTTGTTGAAGACATGAGCAGAATGGGATAGTGGGCAGAGAGGGAAAAAGTTAATTGTGCTTAAAGGAGTAAATGACAGGTTTATGCCTTCTTTAAAGGTATAGCTCAAGGTTTGTGACTTACCACAATATGGTAAATTTTGGCCATCTGAAGCTGGTAGCTTTTGATATAATTGGTACTTATAAAAGTTACTTTTTAATTTTTTTTGAAGTTCTTGGTGGGTATTGAACCTGGGATCTTATATGCAGGAAACCAGTGCTGAACCACTGAGGAATACCTGGTGATTGCCATGATCCAGCTGCTCCAGTCTGCCTGTACCTATTACAACATTGCACCTGTCCAGCCCTGTGATTAGAGACAGTCACCTCATCAATGTGAGCCCTGGTTTCCATCTCTGTGAAATGGAGTGATCTTGAGTGATCTTTCAGACATCTGGCACAAATTGGATACTGCAATTGACAGCACCCAGCATAGTGCCCAATGTACAGAGTGCAGTGTTTGCAGGGGAGTGTGGAACCATGTACCTGGGAGAGACCCTCAAGTTAAGATGGTTCTTCCATCCTGCTACCAGGCCACCAAACAGAACTTAGTACCAGGAACAGCTCCCACTCCAGTGTGCAACTCTTGTGCATCCCCTCTCTGAGCATGGGAGACACAGCCAGGCAGGTCAGTAGGTACTTGGCTGCCTCCTACATCTCAATCATGGAGGAAATGAACATGGGCCTTGTCCCAGTGTGCCCTGAGGCCAGGGAAAGAAGATAACAGCCCACCTCTTCTCCTGGACTGCTTTTCCTGGATTGAGCCTTCCCTTCCTGGTGCCAGGATTTACTCTTTCCAATGACTAAAATGGACAAGAAGTCCCAGCTCCATAATAAAGCTTTAGAAGACCCTCAGATCTAGACACAGATCCACAAACCCCTGCTTATTTTGCTGTCCATACATTCTGAAGATTTGACATTCTTGTAATTCCTGGAGATCTCAGGTATCAACTCAACCTGTAGCCACACCTCCTCTTCCTCCTCCTGACCTCCAGCAGCATCTCCTCCTCATTCTGGCCTTCCACTTTGTCTGACCCCCCTGAAGCCCCCACATGCATTCTTTCTCACGGTTTTGCATCACAACTCCTTGTTGCTCCTCTGCAACCAGTGGGGGGTGTTGCTGCATCACCTCAATCACCATGGACAAGAATAGAGGCAACAAGTAGAAGGGTATCCTGGTGAGCTGGTTGGATAGGGTAGGCCCTTGGACCCCCCACACACACTCAACCCTCTGTGAGTACCAAAGACTCCTGATAGACTTCCACATAAAGCCAGCTCTTGGCTCTTGGACCAGCATGTCCACTCCTTGGAGGAGGCAGAGGGTCACCATAGCACCCCACCTTACAAAGGAAGACACTAAGGCAGGCAGCCTCTCCCCTGGCTGATGCTGAAGGAGGGTGCTTCATTGGGGGTGTATACAATATATCCACTGAGCTCCCTCCAGCTCTGGGATGCTGATGCCCTAAGACACAATGTCCCCTTGCTCACTCCTGAACAAGCAATGACCCTCTCCTTTGCCTGTGTGATCTGATCCAGGTGATCTCTCCAGCATGCTCATCTGACCACCTGTTCCACTCTACTAGTCTCCACTCTGAGCCCACCAAGCCCTGACCCACCAAAGAATCACTCCTGCCTGCACTGTTCTTCCCTATAATCCAAACAGATGCTTTGGACTCACTTACAAGGCTGGGCTCAGAGGACACCTGCATGGGGCACTTCTATAAAGCACAGCTTTTGGGGCCAAATTGACCTAGATTCAAACTCTTATCTTGGCCATACCCACAGATGGGTCACATGACAGACAAAATCATATCATCATTGTTCAGAATCTCAGTTTCCTTGAATGCACAATGAAGTCTTTCCCTTTGTACCTGTCTGCTGCCTAGAACAGGGCTGACTACTGGGGATATAAACATGATTGGATTTTGTTCCTACACTTGATTAGCTCACAGTCTGATGCATGTAGACAAACCATATAAATATTGATTGCAAAGAGAAAAGTTCTTAATTCAGCAAATGGAACATAACCCAAAAGAGAGGTGACTGATATGTGCAAAACTTCTTGTACATTATAAACTACTTTTGAAAAACAAGACAATACTAAGTCTTCCACTAACTACCTCTGAGAAGGTCTATCAGGATCTAGTAAAATATAATCATTCAGGATGAATTACACCAAGTGTCTACTATGAGCTGGTCCTAGGCCAGGCACCAAGGACCCAGAAGAACAAACATAGTTCTTGCTGTGAGGGGCTTATACTCTAATAGAGAGACAAGCAGACACTAAGTGGTAAAATATGTGCTGCAACCAAAGCATATTCCACCTTCTGTGGGAGAACACACATATCTGGAAAGAGTTCTGAGAAGTGGCAACATTTAGCAAGGCCATGAAATATAAGTGGGATTCGGTAAGATGGAAAGAAAGGGGAGCAAGGACATTCCTCAGCAAGGAATGACGGAGAGCTGGTTGTGACTAGTTAGTATTTGTGTGATTGTGAATTATGGATGAAGAGAAGGTAAGAATAATCCAAAGGAGTAATAGCTGCAAGGATAGCAGCTGTTACAGCATAATTTTTTACCTCCCCCCTGAGTTCCCCCCCAAAAGCAGACAGAACAACTAGCAAGAAAATAACAAGAACCCACCAGATAACATCCATGAAAATGTCTAAGGAGACCCACTTGATATCAGCATGTGAGTAAAAGGAAGTAGAGGAAAGACAATAGGGTTCCTCAAGGTTCAAAAACAGAAGAACTCCAAGTTGCCAGCAAGTGGAAATTAAAGCTGAAAAAGTTGCTGAAAGTGAGGTGCTGAAGGCCTCAATTCAGACATGAGTGTAAGCAGATCTTAATAAGTTCTGGAAACCCAACAATATTTGTAGGAATGTGAAAACAACACATACCCAACAAGGTAAAATTCTGGCATCAAAGAAAAAATTACCAGTCTTGCATAGAAGCAGGAAAATATGACTCTTAAAAAGAATAATTAATCAAATGATCAGAAATGACTCACATGTAAAAATTAGCAGACAAGAGGATTAAAACTCTAGAACTCTTCCATTTGTTCATAAACTTCAGGAGACAATGGTGATATAAAAAAGATTAACATCAAATGTTTATAGCTAAAAACTACAATGTGAGAGGAAAAGTGATTCGTGATTATGTAGAAAAATCTGGAAAATCTGCATAAAGTGATTAGAAGTAGCAACATTTTAGCAAGTCTTATCTGTTAATAGTGAATGATTAAATACTAAAATTAAAAATATGAAATCAATATAAATATGACAAATGATGTAAAAGACCTGTCCACTGAAAATGACAAAATATTGTGGAGATAAATGAAAATAAATGGAGAGGTATATTCATGGATTATAATGTTCTTGTGGCTAAGATGCCAATTCTCCCCAAATTGATCTACATCCACACAATCCCAATTAAAGTCCCCACATTTTTGTTGCAGAAAATAACAAGCTTATTCTAAAATTCATACAGAAACTTGCAAGAGAAGATATATTGGAGGCCTAACACCACCTGATTTCAAAATTTATTATAAAGCTATAATAATCAAGAGCATGTTATTAGTGCAAAGATATGCAAATATATCAATAGAATAAAATGGAGACATCTGAAATACACCTGCACATACATGGCCAATTGACTTTTGACAAAGGTGGAAAAGCAATTCAATGGACAAAAGATAATCTTTTGTAACAAATAGTGATAGACTATCTGATTGGATATCCAAATGCCAAATAATGAACTTTAATTCACACCATGCACTATATGCAAAAATGAATAAAAATGTATAAGAAAGGGATTGTGGGAAGGTGCCAATGGACTAACAGGCAAGCTCAATGCTCTCACAAAAACAGGTAATTTTATCAATCATTCAGATATCTACTACCAGTTTTGCTAAAGCTCTCCCAAAAGATTAAACAAGAAACAATGCAACCAAACATATTCTATGAAGCCAACATCAACCTAACACCAAAATCAGAAAAAGATACTATGAAAAAAGAAAATTACAGACCAATATCTCTAATGAATATAGATGCAAAATTACTCAACAAAATATTTGCAAACAGAAATCCAAAAGCACATTAAAAGAATTATACACCATGATCAAGTAGGTTTTATCCCAGGTATGTAAGAGTGGTTCAACATAAGAAAATCAATTAGAGTAATGAACCACACTGATAAATTGAGAAAGAATCACATGATCCTCTCAATTGATGTAGAAAAGGCATTTGACAAAATACTGCACCCTTTCTTGATAAAAAACACTCCAAAAATAATTAGAATGAAAGGAAGCTTTCTCAATATGGTAAAGAACATATATGAAAAACCTACAGGTAGCATAGGACTCAATGGTGATAGACTGAAAGCTTTTCTGCTGACAGCAGGAACAAGAAAAGGATGCCCTCTATCACCATTGTTATTCAATATTGTGCTAGAAGTTCTAACTAGAGTAATTAGGCCAGATAAAGGAATAAAAGGCACCCAAATAGGAAAAGAATAAATCTTTCCCTATTCACTGGAGATATGATCCTATATCTAGAATCTCCTGGAAAATCCACAACAAATCTACCAGAACTAATAGATGAGTTCACCAAAGTGGCAGGATACAAGGTGATTTAATAGTCAATAACATTTCTATACACTGCTGATGTGCGATATGAGGAGGAAATTTTAAAATTCCATTTAAAATAAAAACAAAGGAAAATATTAAGGAATAAAAAAATTGCTAAAAGAAACTGAAGACTTAAATACATGGAAGGACATTCCATGTTCATGGGTTGGAAGACTAAATATCATTGAGATGTCAGTTCTACCCAAAGTGATTTACAGATTCAAGACAATCACAATAGAAATGCCAACATCCTTTTTGCAGACGTTGAAAAACCGTTTATCAAATTTAATTGGAAGGGTAAGGGGTCCCAAAAAAGTCAAAAAAAATCTTAAAAAGACTGAAGTTGGAGGACTCTCACTTTCAGACTTTTGAAGCATATTACTTAGCTACAGTGGTTAAAAACAGCAAGGCACTGGCATAAAGACATACATTGGAACCAATGCATCCAAGGTGAGAAACCTTACACTTAAAGCACGAGCAGCAAAAGAAAAATTAGATAAATGGTACCTCCTCAAAATTAAACACTTTTGCACCTCAGAAAACTTTGTCAAAAGTGTGAAAAGGTAGCCGAATTAATGGGAGATTATATTTATCAATAACATATCCATAAGGTTTAATATCCATGATATACAAAGAGATAAAACAACTCAACAATAAAAAGACAAACGACCTGATTAAAAAATGGGCAGAAGACTTGAAAAGATAATTGTCCAAAGAAGAAATACAAATGGCAAAGAAATATGTGAAAAAATGTTCAAATCAGTAGCGATTAGGGAAATTCAAATCAAACTGCAATGGGATATCATTTCCCACCTATTAGACTGGCTGCTATTAAAAAGTTGGAAAACTGTAAATGTTGGAGAGGATGTGGAGAAATAGGAACACTTAGTTACTGTTGGTGGGAATGTAGAATGGTACAACCACTGTGGAGGACTGTTTCACAGTTCATAAGGAAATTGAATATAGATTTGCCATGGGACCCATCAATACTATTATTAGTTATATACCCAGAAGAACTGAGAACAGAGACTCAAAGAGACATTTGCACACTGGTGTACATAGCAGCATTATTCACAACTGCCAAAAGTTGAAAACAATGCAGGATTCCATCAACTGATGAATGGATAAACAAATTGTGGTGTATACACACGATGGAATATTGTGAAGCAGTAAGAAGAAATTAAATCCTGAAACATATGACAACATGGATGAACCTGATGGACACTGTGTTGAGTGAAGCAAGCCAGACACAGAAGGACAAATATGGTACGATTGTGCTATTATGATGTAAATATATTGTGTAAACTCATGGAGTTAATAATGAGAATATAAGTCACCAGAAAAGAGAATGAGGTTGGTGAATGGAAAGGTGAGGGCTAATCTGTGCAGAATTGGTGAAAATGTTGTTTGTAAACCTTTGGAAATGAATAGAAATGTTTAAAGTATACCATGGTGTTTGTAACCAGCAGTGCTTATTGCATGGGTATGACAGTGGTTGAAAGGGAAAGTCTAAGGTCGTATATATTAGCAGAAGGAAAGCTAAAAATTGTGACATGGGACTGTATAAGACAGTAAAACCTCATGTAAAACATGGATATGGGTGATATTGTATATATAAGACTGTTCTTACAAAATATAAATACAAATATACTAGAAAGAAGAAAAAAGAATAGCAGCTATGAAGGGTAGGTTAGGCTTCAAGAGAGTGAGATGTGATGAGTTTTGTTTGTTTGATTGTTTTTTGTTTTATTGGAGTAATGTAAGTGCTCTGGGAATGATTGGGGTGATGAATACACAAATATGTGACTACACCAAATACAATTGATTGTACTCATTGGATGGATTTATACTTTATTACTATGTATCAATAAAATTGATGTTAAAAATTATTTTTATAGATACAGGCTGAGAGAGTGGATTAAAAAAATGTGAACCATCTATATGCTGCCTACAAGAGACTAAACTTAGACACAGGGATCAAAACCAGATGAAAGTGAAAGTTTGGAAAAAGGTACTACATGCAAAGAGTAACAACAACAACAAAGCTGGATTAGCTATACTAATATTAGAAAAAACAGAATTTAAATGCAAAAAGTTATGAGATACAGAAGGCCATTATATAGTAATAAAAGGGACATTCCCCCAGGAAGAAATAGTTATAAATATCTATGCACCTAACCAGGGTGCCCCAAAATATGAAGCAAACTCTGGCAAAACTGAAGGGAGAAATAGACATCTTTACAATAATAGTTGGAAACTTTGACACAACATTCACATCATTGGTTAGAATAACTAGATAGAAAATCAACAAGGAAACAGAGAACTTGAACAATATGATAAACAAGTTAGACCTAACAGACATATACAGAACATTGCACCAAAATTCAACAGGTTATACATTCTTCTCAAGTGCTCATGGTTCTTTCTCCAGGATAGACCACATGGTATGTCACAATGCAGCTCTCAATAGAAAAAGATTGAAATTGTACAAAGCACCTTCAAAGATCAGAATGTAATTAAACTGAAAATCAATAATAGGGAAGGTAAATTTGCAAATGTGTGGAGGCTGAACAAAACACTCCTAAATAATCAGTGGGTCAAAGAAAATATTGTAAATGATATTAGTAAATATATTGAGATGACTGAAAATGGGAACACAACTTGCTAAAACTTATGGGATAAGAAATTTATAGCCCTAAACACTTATATTATAAAAGAAGAGAGAGATAAAATCAAAGATCTAATTGAAAAACTGTAGAAACTAGAAAAAGAATGGCAAACCACTCCCAAAGCAAGAAGAGGAAAAGAAATAATAAAGATTAGAGCATAAATAAATGAAATTGAGAAAAACAACAACAAAACAATTGAGAACATCAACAAAAGCAAAAGCTAGTTCTTTGAGAAGATCAATAAAATTGACAAACCCCTACCTAGACTAACATAGAAAAAAGGGAGAAAATGAAAATAAATACAATCAGAAATGAAAGGGGTTATCTTATGACAGACCCCACAGAAATAAAAAGGACCATAAGAAGATATTGTGAGAATTAACATGAATCCTGTTTAAACTCTTCCAAAAAGTTGAAGAGGATGGAAAATTATCCAATGCATTTCATGAAGCCAACATAACCCTAATACCAAAGCCAGATAAAGAAACCACAATATAAGAAACTTATAAAACAATCTCTGTAATGAACATAGATGCAAAAATTCTAAAAAAAAAAAAAAAAAAATACTTGCAATAGAATCCAATGGCATATCCAAAGACTTATACATCACGACCAAGTGGGATTTATTCCTGGTATGTAAGGTGGGTTTAACATAAGGAAATTAAAGTAAATTATCAAATTGAAGGAAAAAAAAACACATGATCATCTCAATCGATGCAGAAAAGATATTCAACAAAATCCAGCATCCTTTCTTGAGAATAATGTGTCAAAAGATAAGAATAGAAGGAAAATTCCTCAATATGATAAAAGGCATATATGAAAAACCCACAGCCAACATTGTACTCAAGAGGAAAGTTTGGAAGCTTTCCCCCTAAGCTAGAGAACAAAACAAGGATGCCCATTTTCACCATTGTTAATCAACATTCTGCTAGAAGACCTAAACAGCTGGAAAGATGGATTGGAAGACTAAGTACCATTAAGATGTCAGTCCTACACAAACTGATTTATAGATTCAATGCAGTACCAATCAAAATTCCAATAGCCTGCCATACAGAAATAGAAAAGGCAGTTACCAAATTCATTTGAAAGGGAAAATGCCCCCAAATAGCCAAAAGCATTCTGAAAAAGAAGAGCGGCATGGGAAGAATTTCACTGACCTACCTTGAAACACATTGCAAAGCTACAGTGGTCAAAATAGCATGGTATTGGCATAAAGATAGACACATCAATCAGTGGAATAAAAATGAGAATCCAGGAATAAACACTCACCTCTATGGCCAAATAGTTTTTGAGAAACCTATGAAAGCCATGAGGGACAAAACAGTCTCTTCAACAAATGGTGCTCGGAGAACTGGATAACCATAACCAAAAGAATGAAAGAGGACCTCTATCTCACTCCCTATTCAAGAATCAACTCAAAATGGATCAAAGACCTAAATGTAAAAGCCAGGACCATAGAACAACTAGAAGAAAATGTAGGGAAATATCTTAAAGACCTTGTGATAGACAGTGGTTTCTTGGACCTTATACCCAAAGCACAAGCAACAAAAGAAAAAACATATAAATGGAACCTCCTCAAAATTAAATACTTTTGTACCTCAAGGGACTTTGTCAAAAGGGTGAAAAGACTGTCGGCTCAGTGGGAGAAAATATTTGGAAATCATATATCTGACAAGAGTGGAATATCTGTGATATATGGGGAGATGCTACAACTCAACAATAAAAAGACAAATGATCTGATTGAAAAGAGGGCAAAAGTCTTGAATAGACCTTCATCCAAAGGAGAAATGCAAATGGTGAAAAAAAACACATGGAAAAAGTGTTCAACATCACTAGAAATTAGGGAAATGTAAATCAAAACTACAATGAGATATCATTTCACACCTATTAGAATGGCCTCTATTAAAAAGATAGAGAACTGCAAGTGCTGGAAAGGATGTGGAGAGAGGAATACTTATTCACTATTGGTGGGAATGTAGAATGGTACAGATGCTGTGGAGGGCTGTTTGACAGTTACAAAGGAAGTTGAATATAGAATTGCCATGTGAACTGGCATTACCACTACTAGGCATATGCCCAGAAGAACTGAGAACAATGACACTAACAGACATCTGCACAACAGTGTTCATAGTGACCTTATGCATGATAGCCAAAAGATGGAAACATTCCATGTGTCCACCAACCTCTGAATAGATGAATAAATTGTGGTGTATACACATGATGGAATATTATACAGCTTCTAAGAAGAAATGAAGTTGTAAAGCATATGCCAACACAGATGAGCCTGGAGAACATTATATTTAATGAAGCAAGACAGACACAATAGGACAAATGCTGTATGATTGTGCTACTATAAACTAAATATATTGTGTAACACCATGGCATTAATAACTAAAATATGGGTCACTGGAAACTAGAGTGAGTTTAGAGAATGGAAAGCTGAGGGTTAACATGTATAGAATTGGTAAAATGATGTTTGTTGGAGTCAGGTCTGTGTCACTTTACACTTACTTTGTCTACTACTTCTGCAGACATAATAAATGTAAGTTCTCTCCCCTCCCCCCCCAAAAAAGATGCTTGTTAATCTTTCAAAATGACATAATGTCAGTAACTAGCAGTGCTATGACATGGGTATGAAATGGGTTTAAAGGTAAAGTCTAAGGTCATGCATATTACTAAAATGAAAGATAAAAAATGTAACACAGAACTCTATAGCATAGTAAAACCACATGTGAAATATGAATATGGGTAAAATTGCATAAATGACTGTTTTTCTTCTTTGAAATGGAACAAATATATGTTAACACTACAAGATGTCAATATCCAAAAAAAAAAAAAAAAGCAAATACATTATACTAAGTAAAAGAAACCAGACACAAAGTATTACATATTGTATGATTCCATTTATATAAAATGTAAATATAAATGAATTTATAAAGAAGAAGCTACATTAGTAGTTATGTAGGGCTGGTGAAGGACTGCTAAGACTGTGGAGTTTTTATTTTTTGAGTAATTGCTCTAAAATTTTTTGTGGTGATGAATGCACAACATTGTGAGTATACTAAAAGCTATTGATTATACACTTTGGATAAATCCTATGGTAGATGAATATACCTCAATAAAACTGCTAAATAAATAAATAAATAAATAAATAAATAAATAAATAAATAAATAATTTTGCAAGAATAGCCAGACATATCAGCTATGTACAGCAGGGGAAGCATAGAGAGATACAGGAGTGAAGAATTTTCTTGTTTGTTTTTTGTTTATTATTATATTTATTGAAATCATGAAAATGTTCTAATGATGATTGAGGTGATGAAAAAGTCAGTGTCCCTGACCCTTACAAGTCTCTTCTCAAGCCTCTGGCTGCAGGTTTGGTGCATATTGGAGGAGAGCAAGTCAAGGGCTGATGTCTCTCCCCTGGCCTATTCAGGCTTCTTTGGGAGTCTGTGTGTGGCAGCAGCCCAGCTCCCCTTCCCTCTCTTCCTTTACTTACTGATGGGATGAGGGAATAATGAAGGAAAAGCTCCATATCCACTGGGCTGGCACAGGTGTCATTTAGCTGCCTGGTTTTGAAAAATGGGCACAAAACATTCACATGGTAAGTCTGTGCTGCAATCATTGACCTTTCAGCCCTGCACATAATACTCAGCTTTCTGGCTTGTAGTCCAGGAAGACCATCTGATGTTTTTTAACTTTGCTTTCTCAGGGCCATGCTAGTCCACTTCCCTAAGTGGATTAATCTTTCACATTTCTTACTCCCACCTGATTATCCAATGGCCTTGATGGCTGGAACTAATTCGTTTCCTGGTGACACAGGGCAGATGCAAGTTTTGTGGGACCCAGAGCTTCTTTGGGGGTCCTTCTTTAACTAAAGTGCAAAATTACCCTTCTTTTCCAAACTTCACAAAATCATGTGATCATGGAAGCACATAAATAGGGTCCCTTGCATCCTTTCAGAGCCATAGATGGCACCTGTGGCAAATGAAGGGCTCTGAGGCTAAAGTTTCATTAGTTTCAGGGGAAATCAACTTTTGGATATGGTTTTCTGGGATCATAGGTCAAGAAGCAACAGTTGCCTCTAGATCCACTGCTGGGCCAATTAGGCCACAGATTGTGAGCTTTGTCATCTTCAGGCCTTTCCACCTGCAGGACGGACCAGGCCAGTCTCATGTCTGAAACACATGACAGCAGTTTCATGGCTCCTCTTCCAATGGGGACTGCTCTTTTCCTGGGCTACCCCCATGTTTTCCCCTCACTGTTCTGGCTTCCACTACCCAGCCCAGCAGCCCAACTCTCACTCCTCTGGCCTTTGCTCACACTGTCTTTTAATCCTGCAGTCTCCACCTCCCAGGCTTCCTTTACTGGCCAGCTTCCACTTTTCCTTCAGAAGTCCCAGGGCAGCACATTCCTCTGGGAAGCCCTGAGCACAGAATCTTCCTCCACAATCTGTAAAATCCCAATATTGCCAGGTGATGCCCAACCTTGCCTCTGGAGCCACCGGGAAGAGATGGGGTGGGTGTGGGTGGGACTCAAGCTGTGGGAAATGTGGAGTGCAGAAGACAGACTGCTGCTTTTAGGAGGGCAGCTGAGTACACGTATCCTTCTCTCCATCTCATCCAGAATACTCATGTAGATAGAGATGTTTTAAAACCAGATGCTTTCTGGTTTGAAAAAACCAGAAGCATAGCAATGCCTGAAAGCCAGAAGGTGGTCTATCAGGGACTCAGAAACTACTAGGAGGCCCTGACAGATGGAGATCAATCAGGCCTAAAACAAAGAGACAGCATACCACCCAGCATGATCACACAAGTGGGTCCTACTTAAGTGCAAGGAGAAGATGAAGGACCGTGTGGCTGGCACCCAGCACAGAATGAAGGATTGGGGTGTCAAAGGGAGCATAAGCAAGGACATCCCTGTCCAAGTGTCCCCCACCCCTTCCAAATATTGAAAACATCTTCCAGCAGTACTGAGCTTTAAGACAAGTAGTTGTGGTTTACTGGTGGTCAGAAGGGATATAGGCCTAATCATTCTGAGGATTATCTGGTGAATGAGTCAACAGAGCTGCTGCCCATGTCTGGCTCTGTGAACAGTCTTCCATTTTTGTGCTGCTGCAAGGGTGATCCAAAGCATTGCACCTTTGCCTGCAATGGCCCAGCTGCTCTGCAGAGCCAACTGCACCCTCTGAGGACCATGTGGGAAGGGACTGGCTTGGAAAAATCCTTCCAGGCCATCCCAGCTCTGCTGTCACATCTTGTGACTCCATGGGCTCAGGATGTCTGTGGATATCAGTGTGCTCACTTGTGAGGGTTGGACTGCTTGGAACCATGGACATTGCCCGCAGTCACAGCATCAGCCCATGGTGGGAATTCTCTTTGCATGGGCCTGAGTCCCCACTAGATGAGGAGCTCCTTGAAGGAGGGAACCCTGTTGTTCATCTCTGGGTGCCCCAGTTCCTGGCCCAACATCTGGCAAATAGCAGGTGCCAGAGAGGGGGTCCTCATACCAAAGAGCACTGTAGGGAGTTGGCTGTTGTGGCAAGGGTGGTGGTGCATGGCAGAGCTCTGAGTCAAGACATTCCATGATTCCAGCTAGAGGGCTGAGGTCTCAGGGCTTCTCCCACAGGAGGAAAGGAGTCAAATGGGGCCATGGAGGGGTACCTGGGTGCCATGAGGGTTTCCTTAACAGGGACAACCTTTGGAATGGCTACAGAGATGCCAGGGGACTTGGGAGGGCCTCAGAAGGGAGCCAGCTCAGCTTCCTAGGCTGCTCCAGTGGGAAGCCTAGGGTCGGTGGTCCTAGAAGTCTGAGGCTGAGGAGTTTTCAGGACTGGGCCATGTGGAGCACCTTAGAGCCTGGATTCATGCCCACCCCCACTCAATGCCACAGGGTGTCTTCCAGGGCACTGTCCCATATATGGGGACATTCCTCACCAAACTCATAACCCTGCCATGAAGGATTATCTGGATATGAGTGAACCTGGGTGTCAGGGCAGGTGGGAAAGGGGCTCTGAGTTTTGGGAGGAGAGGAACCTCCCTGAGCACTGAGCTCCCAGCAGGGTCACACCACATCTTCTGAGAGCCTCACAGCTGCCTTGGGAGCTGGGTTGTCTTGGCCTTCCTGCAGACTAGGGAGTGGAGGCTGGGAATGAGCTTTCCATTTGTTTCTCTGTCCACTGAAGCAGCAGAGTCACCTGACTGCTACGGTGCATGAGCTGTTGGCTGAGCTGGGCACAGCTTCTCCTCCAGTAAGACCATGAAGGGAGAGTGAGTTAGGGCTTCATCTAGGTCAGGAAGCCCCTGAGTGGCCGAGTAATCCTTAATGGCCTACAGTCTCTCCATCTGTCATCAGAGAGGGTTGGGTTGGGAGGTCCCTTAGCCTCTGCCCCAGGCCCCCCTCCTTTGGGGCCCAGAACCCTGCTCAGGTCCAAGTTCTGGTATTTGTGCGACTCTTGGTGGGCAGTCCTGGTAGTGCAGCAAAAGGGAATGAGGAAATCTGGTAAGAGCCTTAGGAAAACCCTTTCTGAGGGACACTGGCTGCCATTAAGGTGAGACTGATCCTCTTTGAAAAGAGGAGGAAGGTGAGCAGCTTGGTACTCACCGTGGAGATGTGTGCTGTGGAAATGAGAGACACACCTGGGCAGGACACTCCCTGGCTCCATCCTCCTTCCTTAAAATTTGTGGGGAGAGGCTGAGTCACAGAGACCCAAGAGATCCCAAAGCAGAGAGTGCAGTGGTTGCAGGGAGGGTGGTGGTGGCCATGCCCCTGGGAGAGGCCCTCAAGATAGGATGGTCCTTCCATCCCACCACCAGGCCACCAAAGCAAACTCAGTACCAGGAACAACTCCCACTTGAGTTCCCAACACATGTGTGGCCCCTGTCTGGGCATCAAGGTCCCAGGCAACCAGGTCAGTGTGCAATTGGCTGCATCCTACACCTCTAATGTGAAGGAAATGAATATGAACCTTGTCCCAGCATGCCCTGAGGCCAGGGAAAGAAGGTAAATATTGGCCACTTCTCTCAGACAGCTCTGGCTCAATTGATACTTCCCTTCTAAAGCTTTAGGGGACCCTCAGATCTAGACACAGGTCATAGCTCCTGCTTATTTCACTG
>JAKSZT010014743.1:1348801-1382067 GCA_026826555.1 Tolypeutes matacus | reverse complement strand
GGTCTATGGTTGGTGGCAAGGCTCCAGGATGTGTAAGTTCATTGAGGTTGGTGGGCCACACTGTGGGAGATGTTTGTGTGGGATGTGGTGGGAGGTGTGGGAGGTGGGCAACATGGGAATCCCAGTGGGTTCCATGTAATATTTTAGGTAATCTAAGCACCTCTTAAAATATATGTATACATATATATATAAAAGTAACATTTTTGTAAGCAAATACACATATATGCATATATATTTATATATCATTTTACAAATGTTTGTATGTATTGTGAGAATTTTGATTTTTACCCATAATAAAAAAAAAAAAAAAAGTGAGGGATGAACTCAAAGTCTGCCGTTTCCTTGGAATCAGTACTATGTGTAACCTGTTGTTGCTCTCACCCCACTTGACTGAAGGAGAAGGTATCAGGCCTGCTCCCAACTATCAAAGCATTTCCAGTTATGAGCCCTGAATTAATGAATGGACACTCAAGTGAGAGTACCATAAGGGCCCTATGACCCAAGGCAACAGAAAACTCTCTGCTGACACCAAAACTCCCACTGAGACATCAAGAATCTTTCAAAAATTGACCAAAGGAGGATAATTCCTGCTTAGCACTGGTACTTGCCAAAGCAACCCTAAATAGATGGTATTCAAACTAAGGTGAGTCTTTGACCATATAGGACCACGGACCCGTCTGCTATACCATCTCTGCCCCATGAGTCAGGAGACTCAAACCAAGACTAGCCTCTTTCCTAGCTGCACCAACTTCAACTTGAACTTTCCCTGGTCTCTGCCAGAATGATGGAATTACCTCTGCCTGCAGAACAGTGACCTGCTTTGTGGATGCCCTAAGCCAGGGTATCCTTCCTTCAAGGAATGCCCCCATCCACCCAGGGCTGGAGGGCAGGATCAAGCATCATGTCACAGCCAGGGCCAGACTCAGCAGCACCCATGGCTGGGATCCCAGCTATTCAGAGAAGGCCTTCCCAGGGCCATTGGGGCTACTGTGTTAATACTAGTGGTAGGTGGCATGAATTGCCTTGAGTTATTCATTATATCCAGGCATGAGACTCACCTGGTCAGGGAGACCCCAGCCTTGAGACTAGGAACCTGTCACACATAATCCAGAATCTCCATATCTGTCCCTTTCTCACTCCTGTCCAATGTCTTGAGAGCTTCTCCCTCCTCATCTTCCCCATAACCACACAACAAATGCCCTTTCCCACCACCTGCCTTGACAGAGCTGGAGAAGAGAGCTGGGGCCAGAAACACATAAGGCCTTTTGTGTCCTAATAGAGGGTTTCCTGATCAGTCCCCTGGTCCCCTAGAACATGCCCCCAAATGGCCTGGGGCACCTGTTTACAATGACAAGTGTCACAGCTGAAGACCTCAAGTTGCTGCTTTGAGAACTATGGGATGGAACCTGGGATTATGTTGCCCCTTGAGGGGACCTGTCTCTGTATCCTGCATGAGCACATGCTTATGCACTTGCACATCCAACCAGTCAGGTACCATGGGGAAAATGAGGCCCAGAGACATGTAGGAATGGCCCAGGGCCTCTGAGGTATGCCAACCACCAAGGATACTGTAGGTTCCCACCTTTCGAGCCAGGGTGCCACCCAGCCCCCTGGCTTGCTGTCAGAATCAGGGCCCCTTGAAGCCAGGGTCCACTGCTCAGATTTTTCCCTTATGAAACAATTTTCCTTTTGACCTCCCTGCAAGGCCCAGCACACATGTGATGTCACAGGAGTGGACATTGGGGTTGGAGGTGGAGAGGACACCAGGGTAGTGAACAGGGGGAACTGAGGGAGACATTGGAGGCAGTTCTGCTGCTGGGCTGTGGCACCCACTTTTCTCACCCCTTCCATGGACTCATACAAGCCGATGGTCAAGGGGATCCCCAAGGATCCAGGGGTTTGCATGACCGGAGCCATCTCCAGGACAACCTTGAAATAACAGACCTGGGGTCAGAGGGCCTCTGGGCTTCTGGAACTGGAATGAACCCCTCCCTAGAGTGGAAGTGGACCCCAGAAGGGAGACTTCAGTCTCCTTCTCTGTCTATTGGGGTGTTTATAGTGGGTGCCCCACAAGGGTTCCACAGACTCTGGGTACTGTCAGTTCACCCTGATCCTCCTTCAATGACCCACTGCTCTTCCAGGGGCCTAGGAGAGCCACTGCCTTGAGGACAAGTCTGTTCACATCTGTGGTTATCCTGCTAGGAGCTGCAGCACTAACGCTGGCCAGGGGGTCAGGCTGCCATGGCACCAGCTGTGCGCACTGTGCCTGCCGCAGTCTCTGGACATTGGGAAGCATCACCCAGAGGTCTTTCAGGCTGTCTGCCTGCCTCAAATACAATATGCACCTCCTATCATTGGCTTCCATCTCCCGCTTCCATCTGAGCTGTGCAGAGGCTGGTAAGAGGCCTCTGAGATCATCTCAGTTATCCATTCAGCAACTGTGCCCCAAGCACTCACCCTGCACCAAGCTTTGCCCTCAATCCTTAGTGTGGAGTGAAAAGAGCCCCTGTGGCCCCTGCCCATCAGGAGCTCACCGTCTGGAAGAGGAAGTGAATAAAATCATGAAAGCAAACACAAGGGCAAGAAAAGATCAAGTGGTACAGAGAAAGCTTAGCAGGGTGCTGTGAGGAGGGCTCCATCACCATCAGGTGGGAGGGCCAGGAAGGACACATTGAGGCCACTCTTACACTGAGACCAGAAGGAGGAGAGGAGCCAATCCTACACTCTTGTGAGAAGAGGGCTCCTGGGATAAGGCACAGGAGGGGAAGAGACAGAGGCAGAGGCAACTTGGCCAGAGAGGAGGTTAGGAAGTCAGCTGCTGTGGGCAGAGCCACATCTGAAGCTCAGCTGGGGGTGGAGCTGTTTCCCATCTCTGCTGTGGTCATCAGCATGATTCATACTGGGATGGGGATAGGGAGAGGGAGAGTTTGCTCACAAGAGAGAGGGGTGAAGACAGAAAAGCGTTTTGTGTTAGTCTTAGGAGGGTGTCCTGACACTGCCATTTTGTTTAACAGTGAGTCCTAGGCCAGGACTCACTCCAAGAGGGGACTTATGGGGTTGCCTGTACCTGGAAGCAGAGATGGCAGGGAAGCGAGGCACAGGCACCCCAGAGGAGGTTGACAGGAGGCACTTGCTTCTGACCCTAAATACAATGGGAAGCCTCTGGAAGGTTTTGTGGCACAGCAACAGTGTCTGAATTTCATGTTATTTCAACTTCATCAGGACACAGACAGAGACAGCAATCCAGGAGGGAAGGTGAGTTTCCAAAGATCTCCCAGCCCTACCCAGTGCAGTCGGAGTTGTATTTGGTGTTACATGCATCCCCTTCCCATCTACTCCATGGTTATGTCTGTGTATTAGCTATGTGGGAAACAAGACCAGGGGGTTTGCAGTGTTTGCCCCACATTGACTCGATGATGTCCCCAGGAAGCAGATGCTAAGAATGATCCCCACCGTACTGGTGAGGAGACTGGAGAGGCCCCAAGGACTACTGTGATGTCACAAAACTGAAAAGAAGGGGTAGCCAGGTCCAAACCCAACTGGGTCTCCTCTGAGCTGGGGCCTGAGCTGCACACAGGCCTTCCCAGGAAGCTGTGGGGAGGGGCATGTTGGCAGAATTGTATCCACTTAACAAGATAGTCTAGGTGAGGAGGAAGGAGTCAGCCATGAAGAGGGACATCCATGGGGTTCTTACTGTTGAGGGGGCCCAGGTATGTGGACCTAAGGAAGTGACCTCACTTCCTTGGTGACTGACCCCAACAGAACTTGGAACCCTGGTAACCAGGCACCCAGATTCCAAAGGCAGCCCCTTCCCAGATCACTTGGAAGGAGATGCTCAAGAGAGCAACATGTTATCCTGCTGTTTTCCCATATCCCAAGGCTCCAACCTTGACCAAACCAAGAATGAGTCCCCTTTCCATGTCTTCTGGTGTTGGCTGAGGCCTCAGCTACAAAGCCCTAGGCCATTGGCCAGGAGGACCCCATAGGTAACATGGGATGGCCCAGGGCCAGCCAAATGAGCACATGCCCCTACTGAGCTCCTGCCTCGGCAGCCCCAAGTCCCATCCCAGGGTGTGGGAGGCATGAGCAGGGGACCACCCTGGGAAGGAGCAGGGCAGGAATAATGGGAAGGTACACCTTGGGGTGGCACCCAAGTGTACTAGTGTTAATCCTGAGTCCTCAAAGTGTCATCTCCTCTCCAGTGAGCCTGCAGGGGGGACAGAAATGCATCTGGGCCTGATCTGGGTGCCAGCCCAAATGAAGTGCAGCTGTCCCTGTGGAGTGAGGCAAGCCATATGCTGTTGCCTCTTGGCCCGGCTGCCAGGTGCTGTGTTTGCAGAGCTCCATGCAGGTGGTTGGTGAGCAGCTGGAGGACAGGCTCATCTATGCCATCTCTGTACAGAAAGTGCAGGTCAGATGAGGCCCTGGCCAGGGTCAGCACTGTTTGCAGGTGGGATCAGGATAGATGGGGTATGAAACAGTGGGAGTGGGAAGCACCCCAGGGCCTGTATCCCACCCTGGCCACTCATCCACACTCTCCTCCAGGGTGTCCATACCTGAGTGAACCAATGTCCCACTTCCCAAGGAACCTGTGTCCCCATGAATCACCCACCACACTGCCATTCCATAACCAGGGGACAGGTCAGTTCAAATGTTTGGAGGAATAGCAGAAAGGAGGCTTTTGCATGGCTTTCTCTTCAGGGTGGTCTGAATGGTGGGCTTCCATCACAAATGTGTGCATTTTGCTGCTGTATTTATGTTTCCACTCCCTGGCCCCATGTCCCTGGGCAGCATCTTCATGACTGTCCTTCCACATCTGCTCCAAGCCATACAGCTCCTCTCGCTTAGGAGAGTTCTTGCCATCTTTTTTTTTAACCATCCCCTTGACCTTCCCATATCAGGAGCTGAGGTCTGACTAGGTGACCAATATTCCAGGGGGGAGGCTGCATAGAGCAGTGACTCAGGCTTCCATGCTGCTGGGCCTCGAATGGTCCTTTCCAGTGGCCTTGTCTGCTCTGCTGCCCTGAACACCTCCCATGGGTCCCAAGTGCTCTTCTCTCCCACCCCCAATAGAGGCTCCCAAGAAATGGGTGGCTGGGCTGTGGACACACATTCATCACTTTCAACAGCAAGAGCCAGATGCATTGCCTAGGGCTGCAGCAGTTCAGTTACCACCGGCTGTCTGTGTGGGAAGGAGCATCCCTGCATCCACCTGGAACTCTTTCTTTGTATTTTCCTTCATTTTCCTGACATGGGTTCAGAGTGGCAAATGGCCTCATATTGTGGGTTTGGTCCTATGAGCAGAGGAGAAAGTCATTTACTGACTGTTCCCTGAAGTGTCTGCTCAGATCCTCGGCCCTGCAGGTGGGTCTCTCCCCCCCAGGGACACTCCAGGCATCTGCCCTTTGCCAGGTCTGGGGTCTCATCTTTCAATTATTTCCTCACCTCCAAATCCATTAGAAGGCCGAGGTCCTTTCTCTGCTAGAAACATGCACGTACCCCTCGGCCTCATGTGGTTAAGGGCTTGGGTGCAGCAGGTCTCCCCACAGCCCAGCCCCACCTGTGGGTCCTCAGTTTTCCTCTGGCCACATGTGCCTTCTCTGCCCCACCCTAGAGGAGTGACTGTGTCCACATGAGGGATGAGTAGTGCATGGTGTGGACAATCAGGGCAGGCCATTTGGAGAAGCTGGTGGAGCACCTGGTGCTTGCCTTAGAGGAGGGCGACCATGAGTATGTGAACATCTTCCTTGGGACATAACGGGTCTTCACCACCACGGAGCAGGTCCTGGACCAGCTGTTCCGAAGGTGAGTGCCCACCTCATCCCTGGCAATGTGATCACTCTGCTGTCAACCTGCTTGTGTCTCAGAAATGTCATTTCACCCGCTGGCTCCAGTTTCAACCTCAGGAAGGGGGGCAGTAGGAGGACCACACTCCAAGGTTGATTGTAAGGACCAGCTAGGAGGATCTGGGGAAAGGGCTTCCCTGAGCCTGGTTCAGTGTGCAGGGAGGCTGTAGGGGCAGGGTTGTTCCCAGTCAGGACTTTCCTCCTCCCAGTGAGGAGGCTCACAGCCTCCTCCCCTTTACTGACCCCAGGTTTCTCATTTCTAAAGGAGGTTTGAATCCCTTTCAAGGCCTCCAACCATGGTGTGATCGGAGCAGGAATCATTGTAGACCCCCATAGGCCCACCCTATGTCTGAGATGGTGCCACTTAGGGCTCATTCTTCACCAAGTATACTTCAAGTTTCTACTAGGTGTAGGCAATTTCTTAGGCATGTGGCATCATGCAGTTAACAAAGCAGGCAAAAGTCCATGCCCTTCTGGGCTACATTTGAGTAGTGGCCACAGGCATTAGCACTCATCACCTGAAGTGGGGGGTACCCTCAGAAAGTTTGTGACACCCTCATGATCTCCCCTAGATATGGATATAATGGCCATTGCAGTGATGGGCATGGTGGAAGCCATGAGATGAAAAAGTGAGTGCACTTTGGGGAGGGGGAGAGGCTCTCCTCACCAGAGACCAGTGTGTGGAGTTGGGTGTTAGGTGGCAGGGAAGGGCTGGGCAGCACAATGGGCCCCACACATCCAAGACCCCCCTGAAGGGCTGAGTCAGGGGGGAGAAAAGATACACATGTGACTATTGGCAGAAGATGAGGCAGCTGTTCAGGGCAGAATTTCCTGGGTGGGGGCCACTAGGGCCCAGGGCAGGAGCACAGACCCTGTCCCCACATCACTCACATATTGATGAAGCTCCTACTGTGTGTCAGTGCCCAGCTATGGAGAGACTAGTTGAAACCATTCCTTGGCCTGATGGACTTGATGTTCCAGTGGTAGTGTCCCTGGGGAGCAGCATGGAAGGAAAGGCCAGTACCTGACTCTGCTGCCCTCTCACCTGTCCTCAGCACCCTCTCCTCCATGCTAGGCACCTGGATGGACCAGTACACTGCAGATTTCCTACAACCACCATCCTCTCCCTGTCTCAAGCTGCTGCAGGCTTATGCCCAGGTGCATCTACCTGGCTCTGCCCTGGAGCACTGTGCCAAAGTTCTGATTTCAGAGATGAGCCACCCAGGGCCCATTGAGGCAGACCCAAAGAATAAGGAGGCCCCGGGGAGGGAGCACGTGAGCTTGTGGGGTGGGGGCCAGGACTGGACCACATAGGCTGGAACTACCAGAGGTTGACCTTCGGCCAGGATCAAAGAGGAGCCCCTGACAAGGCACCTTGTAGACTTCAGTCTGGGAAAACTTTTTTGTGCTTGACCTTCCCCTAGAAGTAGTGGGATATTCTCTGTATTTGAAAGACAATTGGAGCCATTCATGGTGTGAACCTACCTCTTCTCCAGCTCTTCTCTCAGCCTCAGAGCTGCAAAGGACTCCATTGCAACCTCTGTGGCTGGTTCCAGCATCTGTGGCTGACAGAGGGGCAGTTCCAAAGCCTGCATCAGCTCCATCTCCACCTCTACTGCCAACTACCAAGTTTGCACCAGTGCTTGCTCTGGAAAGAGAGCCTGATGCATGCCCTGATGTTGCACAAGCTCCTGAGCTGAAGGTGGCTCTAGCCCCACTGAAACTGCCATGCCCAGATTTAGGGCCTGTGCCTGCCCTGGAGCCAGACCATCCAACTGTATCAGCTGGGGCACCTGCTCAGGAACTGGAGGCAGCACCATCGCCCATATCACTATTGGATGCACCAGTTCCTGAGCTAGAGGCAGTCCCCCTTCACCTCCAGTGCCACCTACACAGTCCGCGCCTGTGCCCATTTTCAGCTACAGCCTTTTAACCCACCTCCAGCAGCAACAGCTCTTGAGGGGGTGACAAAACTGGCACCACCACCAGGGCCACTGCCAGAGCTTAAATCAGCCCCAGGGCAGGCTGCACTACCAGAGCCTTCCTGCCCCTTACCTGAGAACAGGCTGAGTGAGAAGGCTGATTTCCTGGATTTCCCTCCTGAGCTGCTGGCAGAGCAGTTGACCCGGATGGATGCAGTGAGCAGCTGGTCTCGGCAGGGTGGAGCTGGGTGCATCTTCCTCCCAGTATCTGCAGCCCCAGCCTTACCATCCCCTGAATCAGAATCTCATGTCTGGGCCCAACTCTGGCTACATTCCCAGCATTTCAACCCGGGCAAACTTATTAAACCCCAAGCCTGCATTTCACCACCCTGGAGAGTAGCTATAGGACACTAATCATACCTGTCACATGCACTGACTGTGACGATGACATGAGAGCAAAGAAATAGAGAGCCTGAGGGGGCTTGGCCTTGGGGGGTTGAAGTGAGATCACTGAGGTGCAGCCAGCTCCACAGGGGTCCCACACTCTGCTGGGGTCTGCACCACATCAACACTAATAAGACCCTGATGTGCACTGGATGCTTAGGCAGGCACCCAAAGCCTCTGATCCCCACAGGGAAATGGTGCCACCTGGGTCTATGGCTGCATGAGGCACCTCGGGTCCTGGGGTCTGTGAGATGGACTTAAAAATGGAGCTCTCTCTTCCCCTCTAGTCTTGGGGCTATAGTCTCTAGAGTGCTAGATACGTTCAGGGAACAGAGAGCACAGCCTGTACTCAGCCTGCTGAGCTCCAGCTGAGTCCATTGGACCCTGGCCTGTGTCCTGAGGGCCTCTGGGACCTGAGCTGGGTGCAGCAGGGCTGGCTGACATCACCTTCTCCCCTGGAGCTATTCAAGAAGGTGGTGCCTCATCACTGTCTGGGATCCATCTGGTCCCAGAGCAACAAAAACTGCAAGGAGCATATGGCACCCACCGTCCATGCCACCATCACCCATTTTAACAGTGTGATAAACTATGTCATCTCCACCTGCCTCGGGAACCAGAACATGAAGGCCGCAGACAGGGACCGGGTGGTGGAACACTACAACGAGGTGGCCATGGTTTGTTCAGGGGGCCTTCTCTCGTATCCTTAAAGCTCTTTTTGTTTTTATCAGCTGTAAGGACTACAGGCCCTCCCTGGCCTGTAACACACTCATACACTCTCCTCACTTCCCACACAGGCTACTCCAGGTTGGGTGTGGGGTCACTCTGTGTCCATGGTGAGCATCAGAGTCTCCCTCACTGTCCTTCTCATCCAAGAAGGGAGATGTCAGCTGAGAGGGCTGAAGCTGGAGCAGGGGAGCACTCAGGCCACCTCTCATGGCCTATCTTTTTCCCTCCCCAGGAGTGCTGGATGCTCCACAACTACAGCTCATTCTACGCAATCATATATGGTCTCCAAAGTTCCTCCATTTTCCAGCTGATGAAGACGTGGGAAGAAATTTCCAGGTGTGTAGGCTTTTCTCTAGGGGTCACAAGGTTGGACCAGGGACACTGTGGGGACAGGGCATCACCTTTCAGGGAGCCTGGGAGGCAGCGACTCCTGGGCAAGGGCCAAGCAGTGTTGGGCTCCAGATCTCCATCTCACCTGATGTCAGCTGTTCTGCCTCAGCACTGATTCCCTCCTCTGTCAGTTACAGAGTTGAGCCAAATGGGAACCTGTTAAATGTTTGCTTCTCAGCAACACACTCTGTCCAATTGAAATCTACACGTGTAAAAACCTGCTGCTCATGAAATCATGGGGTCCCCATTGTGCCCACATGAGAGCTCTGCTCCCTAGTGCACACTGTCCTGCATTGCTCACAGCTGCCCAGTTTCAGCAGCACCCTCCCAGGCTGTTGGGGTCCCATGAGGCTAAAATAAAGTGGATTAGCCATTACACCCTCCCTCCCACTCCCACCTTTTTTCATCCTTTTTGCCCTCTTTCAGGGACAGCTTCTGCCTCTTTCTGATGTTATAAGAGATTTAATCAAAAAAGCACAACTACTCCAAGGGTGGTGAGCTGCTCATCAAGGTAAAGAGGAGGCTGGGGTGTCAGTTCTCAGGAGGTTGGGTTGTTAGTTTTTCACAGAAGTTTTTTTGAAAGCCTCCAGTCTGTCTTATTATGGATGAAAATGAAGAGGGATATGTTTGTTTCATGTGCAGGTGGAAGAGCAGATGTAGGGCAGTAGGCTGTGGTTCTAGAATGCATTGGAGGAGCTGGGAAGTTCCAGTTGGAGATGAACCGGCAGGATGAGATGTCTCCATGCCATAGCAGGGTCTCTTAAGTGTGCCTTGTTATGAATAATATGTGTGCCAGTGAGTTATGAGAAATATTTGGGAGACAGGAAACCTTGTTGGGACCTTCATGGCCATAACTAGAAGCTACCACATAAAAGAGGAAGCACAACTTCAATGCCCAGTACTCCTGGCAGCCCACACCCTACCTGGACAGTCAGGCCTGTCACCACAGAGGCCCATTACTGAGTGGATGCAGGGACTTGTCTCCAGACAGAATGTCTAGGGTGGACACTTGGGGAGGGGCACCTTTGGTATGGCTTCAGGCAGAGTTTGGTGTCTCCACTCCAGTGGGCTTGGGCAGGCAGGAGCTGTTCAACTAGACCCTCAGAGACACCCCATCCTCAAGCTCCATGCCTGGGTTTCCACGAGGTGCGCCCCACACACTCAGAGGTCAGGAGAACCATACACCAGTTAGTGGGGGTGAGTGGTGGGGTAACATTGGCTCAGACCTCCATCTGGGAGGGAGCAGCCTGTCCTCTGATGCCTCAGCAAATGGGTACAAGTCAACACACTCAGGACCTGTGTGTCCTCTTGTGGAATGCAGGTATGACCATCCAGTGGTGCTGCCTTCATGGCCAGGTGGTGAGGTTCAAAGGAGAAAAGAAATGTGTCTGAGCCTTCCCATGGCTCTGAGGGGAAGAGCATGAAGGTCAGAGCATCTACACTGCTAGATTGTAAAACTGAGTCCTCTGGACTCCTGATGAGGGGGACAGATATTTGTCCTCATGGGAAAGATGAATAAACAGGCTCAGGAGACCAGTCTGCTTGCACTAGGTCATGCAAGGGCCATCAGGCATGTGGTGGCAGCAGATTTCCACTTGCCCACTATGACCATTGGCCTAGACCCAAGGCACAATGAGTGAGGGGTGAAGGACCCCACTGACCTTGACCTCAACCCTGGCAGGTGTCAATCTCTAAGTTTGCCACCTTGGACATGTACCCTGCAATAATCCAGAAGCAGCAGCAGCAAGAGAGGGTGAGTGTCCCTGAGGCTGGAAGGTTAGGGATAGGGTGGCTTCCAAGTCAGAATGGGGAACCTCCCTTCTATGCACTGAGCCTGGAAAGCCTCCCTTCAATGTCCCTGTTACTGACCTTTAGGGAGTTGAGCCATGAGAATCCTAGGGAGACTAGTTGCAGCCAGTCAGAGAAAGAGCTTTGAAGAGCTGATTCAAGGGAAATGGGGTGGGGGAAGGGGTGACCTTGGTGACTGAAGAAAACCCAGTACTGGGAGGAGACTGCAAGGGAGTTTGGGGTCCTTGGAGGATGGGAGGTGAATTTAGAGGTTTACAGCTACATGTCTTAGTCTGTCCCAGAGGAAAGCTGGGTAGCCCTAGGAGCCTGAGACTGAGGAGTTTTCAGAGTAGGGTTGGGTGTATCTGAGATCTGTGCTCATCCCTACTCCACCCAATGCCACAGGGAGATATCCAGGGCATGGCCCCGTGCCTGAGGACACTCCTCACTCAATTTTTGATGTTGGACTATGCCATACAAGAGTATTAGGATGTAAGTGAGCCTGGGGACCAGGGCAGTGTGGGAAGGGATCCTGAGGCTTGGGAGAAGAGGCCCCTCCCTGAGGCCTGAGCTCCAAGACAAACAGAAGCCTGCCTGGGCCCATCTCTGGACTGAACTGCCCTGTGTATGTTGAACCCCACAGTAGTGCAGCATGACAGGGCTGAGGAGGGCTGGGCATGGCAATGCCTGGTGGGACTTTTATGATGAATACAAACTCTCTGTCTTCCAGGGAAGGAAGGTCAATTTTGACAAAAAGAGGAAGGTGAGTAGCTGTGGCCATCATCACAGGGGTGGGGCTGTGGTGGGATCAGGGAAGAAAAACAGAGACCCTCCTGGACAGGACAGCCCCAGCTTGTACACAGCTGCCTCTTAAATTGAGGGGAGAGTGGGTGGGGGTAATATATGGGATGAAGGACAACTTCTTGGAGGATGAGTTCTATGAAGTCAGCCCTGAGGGCAGGTAGAGCCTGGAAGGGAGTGAAGGGTTGGGGGTATCCACAGGAACAAAACCAGCCATTGGCTCCCATCCCACCCAGCAAGCCCATCCAGACCTCAGCAGTGTCTCTTCCTTCTCTCCTGCCCCAGGAATACCAGATGATTGCTGAACTCCAGCAGCTCCAGGTGGCTGCTGCTATGATGACCTTTTGCCCAATGAATAATTTGGGGACTGGTTTGGGGCCACAGAGCAGCTCAGTGAGAATGACAGGTGAGGCCAGGACAGAATCAGGCCACAGTAGGTTCAGGATCACCCTAGTGGCTCCTGGATCAGCATAGGACCTGTTGTCTGAAGACATCTGGGGCATGTAAATGCCAACCCCTGTGTGGACACTGGGAGGGATACATGAGGTGTGGCTCCAGAAATCTCACAGCTGCCCCTCTGTCCTGTAGCTAACATCTGTCTGAGGAGCTAGAGCTCCCATCCCAGATGGACAGTAAGAGCTTCAAGGCCAAACACCTACCAGAAAGCATCAAGCATTGAACCAAAAAATGAATTCCCTGTCCAGCATGGGCAAGTGTGGGCTAGCTTTGGACTCAGGGAAACTTCAGGGTAAACATGGGCTTGGGGAATCTGAAAGTTTTGCCCTGGGATCCCAGCTCCACTCCTGACCAACCCTGTGACTGGGGTGAGTCACCCTGTTTGTTTTTGGGCCTGTTTCCTCTTCTGAGAAATGGAGTGAGGCTGCAGGATTACTAAGGCAGTTGGAACCTACTGGATACTATTGATGAATCCAGCACTTAGCAGGAGGCAGTGGTAGTTATGCAAGAAATTTTTTGCATCCCAGTGGTAGCCCCCAAGTTAAGCCAAAACATTCTTCCAGCTGCCAGACCCCCAAGTCCAGTGGTAACAGCATCACCCACTCCAGTGTCCAGCTCCAGTGTGGCTGAAGTCATCTTCAGCAGCAGGGATGCAGCTGATTCACCTCCCATACGCCTGGCCATTGACTCAAGCTCGAAGGTGGAAATCCACGTGGACCATGTCCCAGAGTACAAAGATGGCCAGGAAAAGAAGGTGACTGCCCACCTCTTCTCCCTGTTGACCCTCATCCTCCCCCTTCCACACCTGTGCTTGCTTGGCCTTCTTGCCTCCACAAAGGGGTTGAGGACTGTTGACTCCTACAGAACTTCTAGAGCTTCCTGGAGCTTCTAAGGCAGCCCTGGCATGCCCTGAGGCTCCAGATCTTCTGCTGATATTGTTCTCCCCCATTACAGAACTCCTCCATTCTTCCTCCTCCTCCATCATACCCAGGGCCACCCTGACCAACCATGAGTGCTGTGTCTCTGTGCTGCTCTATAAATGACATTGGCACCATGGGCACATTGTGTCAGCCTTTATGAGGGCAAGAGGAAGAAGGACAAGAGCATCCTGGTGAGACGGGCATGCGGCCATCCCCTGGGGCCCCTCAGGGGTTCAGGCAGTAGACATATAAGGAGTGACATGTTCTCTCCCTGCCATCCTGCAGAAGACTTCCTAGTGGGTGGGGAAGGACAGAGAGCCACCTCCAGAGGCAGGAAGAGCATGCATTTGATGGTGGTCAGGGCTCAGACAGGGGGCATAAGGGCTGAGGCTTGGCCACTGAGCAGTGACAGCCTGGGAAGAGCTTGCTAAGGTGGCCCCAGAGAGGAGGAGGGAGGGAACCGCCTGCCAGGCCCAAGAAGGACATGTGCTTGGCCAGCCTGAGGAGCAGCCATGAGGCCCAGGCTGAAGAGTTAGGGACAAGGGGAAGAGGTGAGGTCAGAGAGGTGTGGGGAGCTGTGACCCATCAGGCCCTGTAGCTGCTGGATGGAGCTAGACTTTCTTAGGGGAAGACAGAGCCACTGGAATGTCACAGCAGAACAGAGACAGCAAGTGACCTTTGGCCTCAAATTGGAGGTGGTACAAGTGTGGAGAAACTGGCCAGTGAGGTGCTGCTGCCACAACCCAGAGGGAAGGATGGCCTCTGTGCCAGGACAGTGGTCCTGAAGGTGTGAGCAGGGGCCAGATCCTGGATGGGATGTGCTGATGGTGCCACCCCAGACCCCACTGCACAGAAGCTGGCTCAGCTGCCATGTTTCACACCTGTACTGCTCTGTGGCCTGGAACAAGTGTGGTTTTACTAAGCTGTCACTTGTTTGACTCTTGACCTGAGCCTTGCCTCCAGCTTGGTCCTTGTGGTCAAGGCCACTGTGGTCTAGACCTCACTGGCCACAGCTGCATCCTGGAGCCCAGGGCAGTCCTGCTGTGCCATAGCTTCTTGTTCAGCTCCTCCTCTTCTCTGTCATCTGGAGTCAGATTAGATGCTGTGTGCTCTGGCCTGGGAGTTCACTGTTACTTGAGGTGTCCTGGAGGGGCAGGAGCAGGGCAGGGACACTCCCCTGGGGCAAACCATTTCCCATGATTTGGAGGCATGAGGTGACAAAGAGGCCCAGATTTCACTCCTCAGGCCCTACCCACTGCTGCATGGTCTCCCTTTGTCCCCAGGGCCCTGGGAGCCCATAGCACTGTGCAGGCCAAGAAACCAGGTGGCAGGCTTAAGACTAGAGAGCAGGGGTGTGGACCCACACTGGGAAACATCCTCAAGACAGAGGTGTGGGTTCTTGTAGGAGGTGGGTAAGGAATGATTGGAAAATACCCCCTCATTCCATGGAGGTCTCCCTGTGGGTGCAAGAGAAGACAATGAGGCCCCTATAGACCCAGGCCTGGCCAGATGTGGCTCCACAGGGTTTCTGGCAGCTGCACTGTAGGGAGATGACTCCAGGACACATGCCCTCAGAGCCTGTCCCTTCATCTACCACAGGTGACCAGCCAAGACAGGGCTCTAGCTGTGATCTGCAAGGCCCTGAAAGAACACAACTTGGGTAAAGAGAAGCCTGAGGACTACAGACTGATGCAGATTGCTTCAGAGGATTGAAGAAAGTCAGGAGGCAAGTTGGAGAGGGCAGTGTTGGAAGGGGTAAGTGTGAGTTACATCCACAGCCTGAAGATCCGAGGCCCTCTGATCCCAGTGTACCAGAGTGGGAAAGCTCCCTATCCTCAAACCAAGCTGCCCAGTGTATCCCTAAGTGCCTACAGAATATTTTCCCAACCTGCTCCCTCTCCCTGTGTACCCTTCCCTGGACATGACCCAGGCATTAGGAAACAAAGTTCAAAGCTAACAGTATTGAGGTACCCAGGGAGAGGGCTTTTAACCTTGATCCCTGAGCAAGATGCCCAAGCAGAGTGGCTCAACTTGAAGGGTATCTTCTGGACAAGAGGGGGTGACTGTGCCTCTAAAAGCACCATGACTGGTGGACACAAGCACAAAATATGCTCCAGGCCATGCCTTTATGACACAAAAACTAGAAAAAATCTTCTTGATCTCTTGGGAAGCTCTAAGGAGCCACCTCAGTATTCTAGAAAGTGGCAAAGTGAAAGTATCTGGAAGAAGAGCACAGACCCAGAGCCAGGTTTCCTGGCTGTAAGTGTTTAGATCAGTTATTCAAGCATCTGTGCCTGCTTCTCATCTCTGAAGGGGAGAGAAAATTAAGTAACAAATGTGCCCATATTATGGCTGTGTACAATTAGGCAAACTGTATTCTTCTTGGTGAGCCAATTCCATCTCCCAGCCATGAGCCCAGGCAAATTAAAATGACTCCCACCATTCCTAGAAGTGGGTTCTAAATGCTTTCTCATCTTTCAAATGAGATATTGGAGCTGAGAGGTGTGAAATAGGGCAGGATGCATTACAGAACAGGATGCCTGAGGATTAAAGAGGGTAAGAAAGTAAATCACATCACTGAGGCTGGAGCAGGAATATCCAGCCCAGTGTTTCTTGCCAGCTAGTTCTAGGCCAGGAAGACAGGAGGAAAATAAGGTCAACATTTCAATACCTTCAGGAACCCTGCTCAGAAGGCCTGGCCCAGATGGTCTTTGCTGGGCCTCAGTAGTCTTGTCCTGGGTAGTGCTGGATTCAGGGACATGCATTGGGGTCTAGAAAGCCAATTTCCCACCCCAAGATCCCGGGCAGTGAATGCAGAAGGGCCTGGGATGTGGGAGTATATGACCTATTGGCAGCTCCATTCTGAGGTTGGCAGTTAGGAGTCAGAGTCACTTTTTTTTAAAACAAAACCAAACAAAATATAATTAGCAGATTGGGACATTAAAAAAAAAAAAGGAAAAAAAAAAAAAAGAAATTCCTTTAAAAAAATTATTCTTTTTTCCTTTTATCACTGTATTATCAGATGTCCAGTGTATACTGTGACACCTTCCCCCTCTCATTCCCCAGTGTCTCCCAAATTTTCATTTAATTTTCAAAGAAGTTTTAGGTCACAGCAAAGTCACACACGGAGTACCAGAGACTCCCATATATCAAACCACCCCCCCTTCCCCACCCCATATTAAAAACCTTTTTTTTTTTGGATGTTAGAATTGTTATAACTGTTATACAGATAGCAAAATATAGCAACTAAACATTGTCAATGGTTTACAGTATAGTTTATAATTTAGATGATACAGTTTAATAAGTTTTGATGATATTTACCATGTCCTGTGTCCATTACTGTAAGATAATGAAAAACCTTTCCTATGACCACTAAATACCCCGTTTGTTCTTTTCTGTTCCTTCCTCCTCCTCCCCCTGGGGCATATGACACTCCCTTCTCTTGACTCATGGAATGACAAGATTCATAGTTACATACCTTGGGTATTCCAACCTGCCCTTCCTAATCTACCCACCTGTGAAACCTGCACCACCAAACCCAGTAAAACATATTACATATATATTGTGGAGGGCAATATATATCTATTGTAAATAGTAAATGTTAGATGTGAATATTTTATTATTAAATTCCTGGATCAATTTACAGCCTGGGACTTGAGGTTTGGTTCTTTCATTGGCTGTGTTAATTGAAATGAGGGGAAGACTCTCAATTTGCTCATTCAAATAAGAAATCATGAGGAATCATCAGTTAATTTTAGAAGGAAAAGGGAAAAATGCCAACCACCCTTCCCTGGCTTACTGAGTAAACGCAGAAATCCCCTTTCACAGAGCACATGTGCATTTCAGTATCAATACTCCTGGGAGGAGCTGGAACCACCCATGAGGACTATGAGGATTTAGATGTTGATGTCTATTTGCAAGGACAATTTCCTGACCCTGGACAAGGCAGTGGCTGCCTTTCTACCACTTTGGAAGTAGAAGGAACATTTTCTGCCTGTTTGCTGAGGTTTTGCTTGAGCACTAAATAGGAACATGTAGTTTTCAAGGGTAAACTCTAGATTTACATCAGCACTAGGTAGGGAAAAAATTAGAACAAAATTTACAATGTGGAAAGGAAAAGGAGAGAGAAAGGTTAACAGCACATGGTCCAAGGGTAGGCAGATCTTGCATCCTCAGTCCCCCTCTAGGGCCCCATGGTCACATCTTTACCTGAGATTTCATGCTTGGTGATCCTTATCTCTGACACCAGAATTGCTTGTCCTTATGAGGGCCTGGGGGTCTGAAACACAGCTTTAAACTCTCCAGCTGTGCCTCATTTCATAAACACTACTGCTCCCTATGAACTAGAGCTTCCCATTGCCCTGCCATTCCTTGTGCAATTTCTTAACCCAGAAAATCCCTGGCAGGCCCCAGCCTCTGTGTTGGATACCTGGTGGTCTCTCCACCCTTCCTGGGGCATGCAATATCATGCATGAGCTCTGAATGCCACGACAAGTACACCTATTGCTTGTAAGTGGGAGACCCCACACACTCTTTTCTGTGGATCAAGGTGAATTGTTGCCCATGTGGTTTGAGGCCCACCATATTGTGGGTCTACAGTTCACACTCTCAGTTGTGTTGCTACTGACTGTCCTCAAGAAGAGTTTGGCTCTGAGCCCTTAGAGCTTGCAGCACCCTGGGATGACTGCATCCATTGTCCAAAATATTTGCCTTTGTCATTGGGTTGTGGACAGTTCCTGTGGTGATTGGATGAAAGAAAGGTCCCAATGGGTGAAGGGAATGCCACCAGGATGGATGGCCATAGTCTTGCACAGACACACCTCACCCCAAATTAAATAACTGAGGGCTTCCTGTCTGGGTGGTGATAGACCCTGTCCTGAGCTACCTGTGTGCCATCTTCTGGCTTTACCAGAGTCTGGAGCTAAAGGTTAAACCCCTGGAACAGCACAGAGTCCCAGGACCCTGCACTAGCCTCCTGCTTGCCCTTGCTGTGGGCTGTGGGACCACTTCAACCTGGTTATCAGGGAAGTAAAACACTGTAATCTGACATTTTCATTAGGAAATATATATCTGAACTAATCCATTTTCTCTGTATATAACATAGAGTTTCTAGCTCTATTTATTGAACAGGCCTATAAGGAAAGAAAATCTAGTAGCATCATCGACCTCTGATGTCCAGATTGTGCTATCTAAATACCATTTTCCAGGAAGAGAAAAGAGAGCACTTAGGAGGTATCTGTGAGTACAGGTCTTGGGTAGGAAATACCTGAGAAGAACCTGACAATAATTGTGTTCTGGAGAGAAAGGAATGTACCAAAGCATGCAGGGGTGGTGTCAAAACATGACAGGAGCCAACTGTGAGGACTTCTGGCCAAATCTGGGGCAAATTTGATATCATAATAGCCAAAAAGTACAAAAAACTCAAACAACCATTAAATGATGAAGGGATACAGAAACTTTGGTCTATCCATATAATGGGGTATTATCAGCCATATGACATAATGAAGTGGAGATATATGGTAGAATGGGAGGAGCCTGAAGAACCTGATGGTAGGTGAAAGAAACTGGACACTAGAAGCTACTTATAGGATTTCATTGGAATGAAGGATCCACACTAGCAAATCCAGACAGACAGGAAATAGATTAGTGTTTGCTAGGGGCTGGGTTGAGGGTGGCTGGGGAGAAATGACTGCTACTGGGTCCGGGATTTCATTCAGAATTGATTAAAGTTTTCTGAGTTTAGATAGTGGTTATGGTTTACAGCCTTGTGAACGTACTTAAAATCACTGACTCTGGCAGTTTAAAAGGCTGAAGTTATAGCATGTTAATTATATCTCAATAAAACAAAAGTAAAGTCCATACTGGAAGCCCATAATATAGTTTGCCTTGAGTGGGGCCTGGGCAGTTTGTGAAATAGAGAAACACCTGCCCATTCACTGATAGTCTTGAGAAAGTCTCATGGGCTTTCACAGACTATAGGTATTGGGGAGGGTTGTCAGGTGAGCGGATTGTGACCCTTGCTCTGGCCTTTCCCCTTGACTAAATCTGTCCCCACCCTCTCCCCACCCTGGCTAGCCTCCTAGGAATGACATCTCCCCTCATGTCCTTTTGTGGAGTTCAGAGAGAGTCTTCTCATTACCCTGAGCATCTATGCAAGCTGTTTGACATTGCGAGTCTGCCACAGGTAAGAAAATGTCTTTGTGGGAACCTGTAAAACAGCAGCATGGTGACACTACTCAAGCACTACTGTACTGGATGCTAAACTACTGTGGCCTTGAGCCCCCAAGCACCACCCTAGACTCCTTGCCCATTTCTTTGGGGCCCTGGGACATCCCCATGATCTGGCATCTTAAGGGCTCATGCTTCATGGCAGGGGGCCTCAGGACCCCAACCAGGACTGGTTTTCTTTCTCTTGACCCAACTGCCAGCCTAGCTTCTTGAGTGCCCCTGCCCACTCCCACCCTTGTCCTGACCACCTCAAAACTAATCTTGTAGCTGTGGGGCTGCAGAGTTAAGCCAACCAGAATGCAGGAAAACAAAGGGAAGAAGATACTCTCAGGTCCTAACCTTTCTAAATCTCACCCTGGCACCCAATCTTCCCCTCCCAGCTTCCCCTCACTCACTCAGGCTTCCCTGGCACTGAGAGGTCCCTAACCAGTCAGTTCCTTCCCTGCCTCTTCCTCTCCTCCACCCTTCCAGAACTCCATGAGGCCTCATCACTGCCAAGGAAATACCCCCCTCCAGGGGTTCTCATGGCAGCAGCCTCAGCATATCCCTCATCCCAGGTGTGACCACCCCAGCCAGTGTTCCTGGGATTTCTGCTCACCCATCCCCAGCCCTGACAGAGCCTACTGGCCTGTGCTTCACTGGAGTTTGGTCTTTCTCTCCCCACCAGGACAGCAATGAATAAAGTCATCCTGGCCTGTTGTACATTGTCTGGTGCAAGTTTTATTTTGACACACCCCCTGTGTTGTATAGGGCCTATGTCTATGCTTATTGATTAGGATGAAATATGCTGATTACCACCCAAAAAACAAGGAAGATTGCACACACACTCACATTGGTCAAGTGTAAATGTACAAAGGAGTCAGCCTTGCAAATGGCACATTTTTAGAGGATCCTCAGACCTCTCAAGAAAATATTGCATTATTGTTATCTTAATTTTCAAGGTAAGGTAAAGCTTTTCTTCCATTTGACCTCATGAACACTGTGAATAAATATTTGGATAACTTCACTTTTACACATGGCTTTTTTAAAAAGCTATTTCCACAGACCCCACTTATTCCTAACAAATACCAAAGTCTAGATTTTCTTTTCCATATTACGCATGAAGAAACCTGAGGCCCAGGGAGTGGAAGAGACACATCAGAGTCACTTAGCAGAGGATGAGAGGAGCTGCTTTGGGAATGTGGGCTTCTAAGCTCCAAGTTCCATTTTCTTTCTACCTCTCGAAATAGAAGAGTTTGGCTCCCAGGCAAATGTGGCTAAGTGAATCCAAATTGAAGGCAGATGATTTCCTTCTTTACCAAGCATTCTTCTATCCCACATTTTATTTTATTTTTTAAATAATTTTTTTTATGTTTTAAAAGATACTTAGATAACATAAATGTTACACAAAAATTGTGATCTGAAAAGAAGTTTGGGATCTGAAATTCCTTTAGGGAATCTGCTAGGTCAAAACTATTTTTAGAAGAATATTAAGTTATTGTTTGCCATTTTTTTTTTTACCATGTTGACATTTGCGCTAATAGTGTAAAAGCAAAGATGGGTGAAACCTCTTGCATCTTAGCATGAAACAAGGCAAAGAAATAAAACTATACTAACAATTATTTTATTCTTCACTATCATGCAACTGCAGTTAAAATAAAATGCCAGTTTCACTGAAGAATGAAGCAGTAAAGTTAATAATTCTTTTAATTATTGACCTTTAAATACATACAATTTTATTACTTTGTGTGACAAAATGGAAGATACATTTAAAGCACCTGTGGTGCCTTAAGGCAAAGCACTTGAGTGATTGACTTGCAAACTTAACTTGACACTTTTTTCTGGGAACATCACTTTTACTTGACTTGAAATAACAACTGACAAACAAGCTATGGTTAATCGAACTTGATTAGATGATGAAAATTACACAAAAAAAGGAACGAGTGAGGGGAGTAGATGTGGCTCAAGCATTTGAGTGCCTGCTTCCCATATTGGAGGCCCTTTGCTTCCTGGTGCCTCCTGAAAAAACAAAACAAAACAAACAAACAAACAAACAAGCCAAAAAAACACAAGCAAACAAATGGAATACCCAACTCAAGGGAGCCAATGGGGCACAGTGGCTGAGTGTTGGCTTCCCACATAAAAGGTCCAGGGTTCAATTCCTAGTCCTGGTACCTCAGAAAAAGAAGAAGAAAAAGAATGAGTGAAACTGTGACATCAAAGAAAACAATGACAGTATTTCTTGCCAATGATTAGATGAGCCTTTAAACCAAGACTGGAATTTTGTAGTTTGTTTACTCCATTGTGAGCTTTAGAGCTTCCCAATAACTCAAGATCTTTCTGATGAGATTAATGGCATTATTAACATATATGACTTTTTTATATTGTGTGATTAAATGTGTCAATATTTGGAAGATCTGCTTATCTTGGTCAACAAATATTTTTCAAATGACCAATGACTGATGTCATGAAATCATGTACTGGTAAAAGATCAATTCAGTGGTGGGAGGTGTGGGAGGTGGGCAACATGGGAATCCCAGTGGGTTCCGTGTAATATTTTAGGTAATCTAAGCACCTCTTAAAATAAATGTATATATATATATATAAATAACATTTTTGTAAGCAAATACACATATATGCATATATATTTATATATCATTTTGCAAATGTTTGTATGTATTGTGAGAATTTTGATTTTTACCCATAAAAATAAAAAAATAAATAAATAAATATAAAAAAAGATCAATTCAAAGTAAAAGATAAATAAATGGATTTTAAAGTAACAGAGTATGAAAAAAGCTCACTGGCATGGTTTCAGATTTCACACTGCAACTAGCCTTTAAGGAACTATCATTTGTCATTTGTAGCATCAAAGAAGAATATCCAGAAAATATCATAAAATTCTATTTAAATACTCCCCCATATTCTAACTACATGCTGTGTGAGACTGGAGTTTCTTCATATCTACAAACCAAAAGACATATTGCAACAGGTTGGATGCAGAAGCAGATATGGGACACCAGCTGTCCTCTATTAAGGCAGAGACTAAAAAATTAGCAAAAATATAAAACAATGTCTCTCATCTCACTAAGTTTTTTTTTGAAAATAGATTTTTCATGAAAATATGTTATTGATGTTAACACATAATGGGTTTATTATTGTTACCTTTAAATGAATTAGTATGTAATTATTTTTAATTTTCTCTGTTTTATTTTGGAAGATAGTAAATATCAATAGGTATAACCCACATAAATAGAAACTCTAGCATCCTCAATAATTTTTAGAGTTCAAGGTCTTGAGGTCACAATCACTGGACTAAGATAACATACCTGAAAAGTGGTAAAGTCAGGTCTCATGTGTGTCTGGCTCCCAAATCCATGTTCTTTCCATGGCACAATGTTGCTTCCTTACTCAGGATTAAGAATTGGGTCCCCATAAAACTACTAGAAGAAAATGTAAGGAAACATCTTCAAGACCTTATGGTGGTGGTTTCTTGGATCTTTCACCTAGAGCACGTGCAACAGAAGAAAAAACAGATAAATGAGACCACCTCAAAATTCAACATTTTTGCACCTCATAGGACTTTGCCAAAAGTGTGAAAAGGCAGCCAGCTCAATGGGAAAAAAATATTTGGAAATCACATATCTGATAAGGGTTTAGTATCCAGGATATATAAAGAGATGTTAAAACTCTACAATAAAAAGACAAATGGCCCAATTAAAAAATGGGCAAAAAAACTTGAATAGCCATTTCTCCAAAGAAATATAAATGGCAAAAAAAAAAAAAAAACCCAAAAAACACACGAAGAACTGCTCAACATCAATCATGATTAGGGAAATGCAAATCAAAACTACAATGAGATATCATTTCACACCTATCAGAATGGCCAGTAGTAGAATGACAGAGAACTACAAGTGTTGGAGAGGATGTGGAGAGATAGGAACACTTCTTCACTGTTGGTGGGAATGCAGAATGGTACAGCCATTGTGGAAGACTGTTTGGCAGTTCCTAAAGAAATTGAACATAGACTTGCCACGTGACCCAACAATACCACTACTGGGTATATATCCAGAAGAAGTGAGAGCAGTGACACAAACAGACATCTGCACACCGATGTTCATAGCAACATTATTCACCATTGCCAAAAGTTGGAAACAACCCAGGTGTCCATCAACAGATGAATGGATAAACAAACTATGATCTATTCACATGATGGAATATTATGTAGCTGTAGGAAGAAATGAAGGAATAAAGCATATGACAATATGGATGAACCTGGAGGACATTATGTTGAGCAAAGCAAACCAGTCACAAAAGGACAAATACTGTATGAATGTGTTACTATGAACCAGATATATTGCGTAACATATTGTTTGATTAAAAAAAAATTTATATGTATCCAGTACATTTAGTTGAGAAATGTATATATTTATTCATCTGTGTTTACTTTTTAGTTTTTAATTGTTTATTTTTCAATTATTAAATGTACAAAATAAAGTTGGAAAAGAAAAAAAAAAAAGAAATGGGTCCCTAAAGCTTCAGAATTCCAATTAGGAATTAAAGATGTCTCTTTTTAGCTATAGAATTAAATCACCTTATGCCAGAAGTAACAATATATTGTGTTACATATCATATATAAAGCTCAAATAGTTGATGTAAGTCTTTATTAGTTTATAAAAAGAGGTAATTCTGATTCTTTGGCCCTGGGCTACTTTTTCATACCCTTGGGGCTAATCCCCAAGAACTAAAGTTAATTTTGAGGAGGGGCAGCTTTGCTGTAAAACAGTCTCAGGTGGAAATCTTGAATGCCCCTCCTTAGCAGTGAGTTCTCAGCAACCTCCCACAGACTTCTGTGGAGATTTTCCATCTCCTTGTATTCACTCTTGGTATCTGCAGAATAGCAGACAGCATGCATTTCAGAAAAGTCCCCAGAAAAACAAATCATGAAGAATCCTGTTATGATCTGGGTCACCTGGCCCAGAAAGTGAGATCTGGAATGCTGCTTAGATAGCACATAGGCCAATCCCCTTGTATTCTCATCTCAGGATCTGCAATCTCATTACACCCTCTCTGGCAGGAACATTTCAGACTTTCAGACTGACCTTGGGGCTGGTCTACTTGCTCTTGGCCCCAACTCTGCTCCTAAATATCTTTCTGACCCTCTTGGCTGTGCGTGCCACAGCCCATGATACCACCTGGCTCAGATCCTGGACTGCGGTGGGCCTCATGAGCAGGAGGAGAGTGAGAAACCTGAGTCTATTTGTCCTGCTCTGTGTCTGGAAGGCCTTCATCCTCTTAGTCTCTTAAAATCCTTCTGGGCTCTATCCTTGGACCCCACTTACATGAGGATTCACCAAAGTCCCTGCCTTGAATAACCACTCTTTTGTCCAAACTGGGCTAGGTTCCTCAGGTCTTTTGTTTAAAAGTGAGACTTGTTACCTATTCCCAGCAGTCCCTTTCTCCTTTCCCTCCTTTACTTTTATCCATAGTCTTTACCACCATTGGGCCTGCCAGATATTTGACTTTTATTTTCTTTATATGTGAAGGTGGACATTTTTTCTGTATTGGTCAATGCTGGGTACTCAGTGCCTAGAACACTGCCCAGCACCCAGGAGGTGATGACAATTACTTGTTGAATGAATGGTTATTATCCATTATTGTTACATTCTTACACATATTGTCTTACCAACCAGGTGATAAGCTCCTTGAGAGTAGGACTGTTTTTTATAGACCTTTTTGTGTCCTTGATACCTGTCACAGCACCCTCTACAGAGTATACATTTTTTTATTGACAGTGGGGGGAAAAAAAGAAAATAGCCTTAAATTATGACAGGAGCAATTTATATCAAATTGAGGAGCATATTGTCTATCTCTGAGACCTGGATAGTTGGAAGAGCTTTGGTGAGTGAGTGTTCTTTAAAGAAGAAACAACTGGATGACCATCATCTTAAAAGCTTAGATTACTATGAAGAGCTAAACAAAAGATCAAGAAAGAGACCAGTAAACTAATGTGGCAGTGTTGTATATCTTTCTGTGGAGACCATTAAGAGTGGGTGAGGCACCACCCAGACATCCAGCAATGGGGACAATGAGGATTACCAGAGAGAGAGATAAGTGCAGAGCACATGTGTAGAGCAGCAAATGTGGCTTTTACTTTGTAAACAGCTCTGATCACTTTCACCCTGATTTACTCAGAACTGCATCAGATCTATTTTTTTTCCTAGCAAGTCACTGGACACATGGTTCAGAATTTAAAAGGCACAAAAATATACAGAACACAGAGTAAATCTCCTGCTTCTCCCTGTCCCAGATACCCTCCTTAGAGACAACAGTTACCAGTTTCTTGTGTATCCCACAGAGAATTTCATGCATATGGAAACATGTATATGTGTTCCAAATGATAGTAGATTACACACATCTTTTCACTTCAATTTTTTTCTCTTTACAATATATTTTGGAGGCTGAGTCATATCACAGCATATAAAGCTGCATTATTCATTTTAACAGTTGCACAGTCCTCCATATTTTGATGTACCTAATTTAATTAACATGTATATGTGCCAGCCTACCTGTGTATGAGGATGTGGACAAGATAAACACCTAGGAGTAGGACTGCTGGCTGAAGGATATGTGCATTTTTAATTTTGCTAGGAACTGCCCAGTTGCTCTTCCACCAGTTTACACTCTCACCAGTAATGTGCCATGAGGCCTCCCACTAGCTCTAATAGGCAGTAAGCCTAGCCCAAGGCCTCTGAGCCACAGGAGTCTGCTGGACTGGACTGGTGAGCTGTGTCCTGCTGGGTGCACCCAGAGGATGACCAACTCTGCAGCCTTCTGTGTGCCAGGTGGCAGGGAGCCTGGCCAGGGCAGGGTATGACAGGGAGGTGGCTACCTGCCTCAGCCCACACATAGCTGGTGTTGCATTCCCAGGCTCCTGACGGATCAAGGGAAAACTTTCCACTAGAAACCACCACCAGAAAGATGAGGCCTTTCCTGAGAAAGTGATAACTTAAAGGAAAGCCTTTATGAGATTGCAGAGCAGAGTCATGGAAAAGGATAGATTTGAATCTGCCAACTCCTAGCCACAGGATCTTGGGCACATCACCCTCACTGAGTCTCTGTTTCTGTGTCTGCAAAATTGTCAAATAGCATTGACCTCTGTAAGGTACTGAATGTGAGACTCCTACACTGAATGTGGGAATTTGATGAGGTGTGTAGAAGGCCCCGAGTATAATGTTTAGTCTCAGCCAGTGCTCAGGAAAGGGTGCTGCATTCATGTCATCACCATCATGTCCATTCATTGTCTGGAAATACTTCCTAATCTAATTTTTTTAAAAAAATCCAGTAAGGAACTACATAGCTAGGTGTGTCTACATGATCACCTTATATGCAATGTTTTATGTATTTACTTGCAAGTTGCTTGTAGAGCCCATTCCCCTGCAATGAAGCAAGGGTCAGCATGGTGGAGATACTGCCCTTGACCTTCTCAGGGATTCCATTCTACATGACAAAGGAGTTCATTCTCTTAGAACAGCATGGTCAAAGGGAAAGTGATTCCTACAAAAGGGACCCCACCCAAACCCCCAGCAGGAGAGGATGCAGAATGGGTATTGCCAAATTCAAAGTCTACTCCAAGAGTGAGCCCCCAAAAAGCCCAGGAGTGACCAGGGCAGCATTTCTGAAGGGTCCAACCTGCCTCAGCATCTCCTCCCCCACCCATTCATGGAGGATTGTACTCAAATACTGATTGACTGAATTAAGACCTAATACGGGGAAACAGATGTTGCTCAAGCAATTGGGCTCCCATATACCATATAGGAGGTCCAGGGTTCAATTCCTGGGGCATCCTGGTGAAAGGCAAGCTGGTCCCATTGCAAGGTGGCCTGAGTGGAGAGCTGGCCCTCTTGGAGTGCTGGCTCATGCAGAGAGCTGGCACACTGAGATGATGCAATGGAAAGAGACACAGAAGGACAATAAGAGATGCAACAGGCCAGGGAGCTGAGGTGGCACAAGAGATTGAGTGCCTCTCTCCCACTCTGGAAGGTCCCAGGATCGGTTCCTGGTGCCACCTAAAGAGAACAAGAACAGACACTGAAGAACACACAGAGAGCAGTGAGCACAAAACATGGGGGGGGGAGGGGAATAAATAAATAAAAATAAATCTAAAAAAGAAAAAAAAATACCTAATAAGGATGCACTGAGACATGAGGGAGAGAATAGGAACAGCAGAGATGGAAAAATAGGAAAAGAGCTGGCCATTAACACATCATGCATTTAGTCGTTGGTTAAATGTTTATTGAGCACTTGCTTTGTGGAATACACCATACTTGAGACACCAGATTCTTCTTTACAATTACTTGAGAAATATCTTCTTGTTAATCTCAGTCCTTTTTTATCAACTAAAGCAACTTTCCCTCTTCTAACCATTTCTTGCTTCTCTTTGAAAAACACCTGACTCCTAGCCTGGCAGAGCCTCATTTAAAATTTTGACCTCCTGATTTCAAATCTTATGCTTTTTCTTCAACACACCAAATCAGGGGCCCTAAGCCCTAGTCTCAACTCTAGCTGTTAGTCTTGAGCTAGTAACTTAACCCCTCTGGGCCTCAGTTTCCTTGTCTGTAAGGTTAGGGAATGGGACCAGGAATTCTCTATGGTCTTACCCAGTTTTAACTTTCTACATCTCTGTGGTTTAAGATAGATTTCACATGGTCAATATTGTAATTGTTTTTTAAAGGAATTGTTTTCCTGGGTACCTAAAGGTCCAATTTCTATGTACTACCATGGGATTGACTATTGTAGAGTTCAGCCTATTGCATGTAGTTGTAGATTGTGGTAATATGCTAAATAACAGAAACTAAACTGCTACTGGGAAACAAGATACCTCTAGGCTTCCTTCTTCAAATTACATGCTTTGAATTGAGGAAAAAAGTGTTTTCCAAAGCTGCAGTGGTGGGAGTAGGGGAGGGGATTGGGCAGAGGCAGGTTTGGGATGTTAGTGGAAGGTCGGTTCAGAGGTATTCTAAAATAGCAGCAAGTCAGGCTCCTTAGGTGTCTGGGAGAGAGGG
Organism: Tolypeutes matacus; assembly: GCA_026826555.1. Lineage (NCBI taxonomy): Eukaryota > Metazoa > Chordata > Mammalia > Cingulata > Chlamyphoridae > Tolypeutes > Tolypeutes matacus. The sequence continues at coordinate 1,353,502 of JAKSZT010014743.1, read as the reverse complement.
TCAGCTCAGCCTGGACTGAGGCAGACAAATTTGGAGACCCATGTGGTCAAGAAGAAGGCCAACAGTAGCTTAGACTCTAACAAAGAACTACTCTTTATATTACTTGGGGGATGGCAGGGCAAGACCAAAGTTCCTCAGCTGAGGCAAGATGGTCCAAAAATACCTGACAGAAGTATTTAGTCCAGAGGAAGCTCTTAGGAACTGTCCCCTGAGACAAACAAAATCAATCCTAAATCTAGGCACTATAACTGATCAACCTATAATAGTTTATGACATTTATTTAACGCCTAAAATTTTTGTAGATAAGGGATTTCTTTCCTCTCTTGAGAGTATGCTTTTGTTGGGAACCCTAAAGTCAGGCTACCTGGTCCCAAATCCTAGCTCAGCAATTAGCTGCATGACCTATGGATACACCTCTCTGTGCCTTAATTTTCTTATTCATGAAATGAGAACAATAATATTCCCTACCTCACAGAGCTGCTGGGGCTGAGATGAGCTGGTTGATGAAAAGATTTCAAGGCCTAGACATAGGACCAGGTGTCACCAGGATTGTTATAAGGATGACTTATTAAACTTGAAAGGCACAAGCAGACATGGAGAGGCTGCATTTCTGAAATCACAGACCCTGAAGAGACCCTGAGCCCAGCATGTAGTGCAGTGAAAGAGAATGCCAAGCCCTGGCAGGCCTCCTACTCTGTATTCTGGGCATGTATGACCCACTTTGCAGAAGTCATCCGGCTCTTTTTGGACCCATGTAACTACTATTTCTTCCATCTTCTGTCCCTGCTTCCTCCACCCCCACAGTGCACTCCCTGGTTTTGGATGCAGAGCACCTTCAGGAGCTGAAATGGGAGCTGCAGCCTCTCTTGAACACTTTCAAACATGCCCTCAGCCACCTGCTGCTCCACACCTCTTCTGATGGCATCCTCCATTCTCTCACAGGCTTTTTTGCCTCTGACAAAAATGATAGCCATAGTCACACAACAGCAAGGACTTACTTAGATATCTTTAGCATCAGGGAAAAAAATGTGTCTATACATGTACATATACATACCTATATACATATATATCTACATAAAGAAAGAGAGAACACCATTTCCACAGTGGTGGAAATAGGTTAACAATATGACACAAGCAAATAATACCCTCAATATTTAGATAGTAACTATCATTCAGAAAATCTAATGAGTGAATCAAGCAGAAATTTACAAAATGCAGACCCTCCCCCCCTTCCCTACAATGGGACCACTGAAACAATAAGGCACTGGGAAGTGAATTTACATATACTTAAAGATAATAAGAATGAAAATGAGATCATAGATTTTGGAGTCTAATTAGTTGAGATGCAGCATGGAGAGGAGAAGCAAGGTATCTAGAAAAAGAAAGAGATTAAAAGGGGTCATTAATGACCTTTCCCCTGGTCCTTGTAATTACTTGGACTTAGGACACCGGAGGACAAAACCTTTGAGGAGGGGGTGGCAGTAAAGGACACTGATGAGGTTGACAGAAAGTCCCAGAAGTAGCGACTCTGCTCTCCTGGGGCCGCAACTTCATAGCAGGACATCCGGTCGTTCTGAACAGAGGTACTGAGAGACTGGTAGGTCCTCCTCTTCCTTCTGAGGATGTGCATCTCCAGGCCTCCCAGGATGGTGCTTACCTGGGAGCCAGGTTTATAAAAGCTTTTTGCTGCAGATCCATCAGCCGAAGCAGGTGGGTGTTCCCATGTGTGGCAACTATTCCCCCTGCCATATATCATGTTTGCTTGTCTACAGGATGTCTTTTCACAGAACAGAACTTTGTCATAAGCCTCTTATAAACAAAAGTGTCTCCTACAGCACCTGGCACTGATGAAGCACTTGGGAAATACTTGCTGAGTTGAACTCAAGCATGCGCAAGGCAAACTTGAAGGGGATGTTCCTGGTATAGGGCCTTTGGGGTAGGGGGCACAAGCTATTTCTCTAGTGCTGCCATATAAGTTGGGTTGGGCCTGGAAGACAAATAAGGCATGGACAAGAAATTTAGATACTCAAAACTAAAACATGATACCTTAACTTCTTTCAATTTCACTACTTTGGATGATAATTCATATCATTGGCAAAAATGGAGACATTAATGAAAACATTAAACTTGATTCAAATTTTTGTAAAACTAAGGATTCTTGGAAGATTCCAGCTGGGAAATGAGCCTACTTTACCACCTCAGCATTTACTATCAGTTGCCTTACAGTGGAAGAAACTTGGCCTGGGTGTCCCACACCTCTGTAGTAGCAGTCTGTCACTCCCCTCTGCCCCATTATGGCTTGTATTTAATGGCTCCTCCTAGGAGTACCTCCAGACCCCAGAAACTCCTGGGGAATAAGCAGGAAGATAAATAGGCAAACTCCAAAATCCTTCTGGAGAGAAAGCTACTACGCAACCTTGCTTTCTTCTTCATTTAATAAGGACCTTACCTCCTGGATTAGGAAATATTTTTTGCAGCAATCATATTTCCAGTCATTTCTTATCCTAATTTCCATCATTTTCTCCTGCAATGAGTGCTTAAAAGCTTCTATATGAGGCATGAGACCTGAACCAGAGGGGTTTCTGGCCCTACAGGAGAAAGCAAAGCAAAATGCTAAGAGAAAGTAGTGGCTAATGTGAAGTTTAAACAAATAGTAACTAGCTGGTGGCCTCAAATACATTTCTAAGCAAATAGAAGGGGGATGAGATCTAACAGTTATCAAATGATAATAATGTGCCAGGCACAGTGACTGTCCTAAGTTCTTGACTTAAAAGTAACTTATGAACTTGATGTGATAATCCCCATTTTACAGATGAGAAACCTGAGGTTCAGAGAGGATTACTGATGTGTCCAAGGACACATAGCTAATAAGTGGCAGAACCATGTTTGTCTAACTTGAAAATTCATAATCTTTCCACTGCCCAGGTGTTTCTACTTGAAAGGGTGGAACTTGACCTATACTTTAAAAGACAGGTAAGATTTAGGGAAGTGAAAAGAAGGAAGAATTATTCTCCATGGAGAAAATATAGTGAACAAAATTTCAAAGTATTCCAGGAGTAAGAATCAGCATGTTGCAGAGGAGAGAGCACAGGCTTTACATTCTAGCTCTCTACTTATGAGCTCGGTGACTTTGGAAAAATTTTGTTATTCCTCCAAATTTCAGATTTTTCTATGTAAAAAGACAGAAGCCACTTTATGGGGTTATTGGGAGGATTTGATGATATAATGCCTGCAATGTGCTGAGCACAGGGCCTGACACATCACAGTAGCTCTTTCCTACCCAGCAGGTTGGCTAATGCAGAGGGTCCATGCTAGGCTCCAGGGCAGGGAAAGACTGGAAAAGGCAGGTGGCAGTGAGGCAGTAATGAAGTCTTGAATGACACTCTAAGGACTTTGGAATTTATCCTATAGACTTCTCAACAGGGGTTGGGTGGGTGTGGATAGAATGGCATGACCCAAAATGTGAATAAAGAAACTGTCAGAAAAGCAGGGGTGGGAAATGTGGGTGCTGAGTAAGACACAAGTAAAGTTTGGAGAATGGATCAAGAAACAGCAGGTGATCAAGCAAAGGAAATGCCAGAGGTGATGGAAAAGGGAGATTGGGGACAGGCTGCTACATTTAAAGATTAAGAGACTTTGCTTCTGTTGATGGAAAAAGGGATTGGAAGTCAGGGGGTAGGGAAAGAGGGGGGCAGCATGAAGTCACACCCAGCCAACCCATACCAACTGTGAGCATTCAGTGTGTCAAACATGTACAGAGTCATCGTTGAGCCACTTTTCCTTTTCACATTCAGGGAAAGTCCTGACTGCCATTTGTTTGCTTAACTCCACTCTCTCCAACCAAAATACCTTCTTCTGGGCTCAGATCCCTAAGAAAATTTATCCCCTGCTACATGTTTGAGATATTTGAAAACTATTGGGAATCATAATATTAGTCTGAAAGCAACATCACAATCTCTACTCTAAGTCAGCATGGGAAATCTAAATAAACTGAACTAAGAAGGCTTTTGTGTTTTGCCCAAGACCAAGCTCTCCTCCTCAAGATGCAGGTTACTCTTTACACCTCCAGATCCAAAGCAAAAATTCTTAAAGATGAGACTCTGGCCCAACGTTGTTCAGATGTTTGTTCATGAAGGAATGAGATAAAAGATCCTTTACCTAAAAATACCTCCAAAAATGTGATCAATTTGGTCATGAACAAGCTGAGTGATGGCTTCATTCAGATCTATTCTTGTAAAAATTAGACAATTAATTAGTAGGTTTCATAGGCATTAACTAGAATGTTACAGGATCAGAATTGCATTGCTTTTAGCCAAAGGCTGTTATCAAGAATCCCAGGAAAGAGTAGAGACAACATGATCTTCAAACATGTTATTAAGCTGGACAGGAGGACAGCAATCACTCCTCCAAGGTAGTTGGATTCTACTGCCCTGAGCTTCCAAAGATCCATGTGCTCACTTTTATCACTGTCCTTCTCATACAATTTTATATCAGGCTCCCATTCCAGATCAAAAGCTTGTCGAGATAAGGGACAGTGTCTCATCCTTCTTCATGTCCTCCACATCTGGCAGTGGCAATCATTAACATTCAGTAAATATTTGTTAAAGAAGTGATTATTGAAGAAAGGAAGGAAGGAAGGAAGGAAGGAAGGAAGGAAGGAAGGAAGGAAGGAAGGAAGGAAGGAAGGAAGGAAGGAAGGAA